>JAHLJT010005437.1:44843084-44961244 GCA_031308135.1 Acheta domesticus | reverse complement strand
TCATGAAACTTCATCTTCTCACCTCATTTTCTGCCATCTCTCCATTAGAGAATTCATCAAAGCAAGGTGATGGGCTATCATGTAAACTGTAACTGCTGCTATAATGCGTACTACCGTCTGACCCAAGCAAGTCATTGGTAATACTCGTATTATCTTCTTTGACTTTGGGGTTTTTGCCAGCATTGTCATTATCAGATATATTTGGAATTTTGAGCATCGAGTCCTCTACATTCGTAATCTTAACCCTCGAGCGGTCGCGCCTCTTTGCGGAACATGGCCGGTCGCATGGTTGACTCCTTCAACCATCGACTTACATGTATACATTTTTAAGTAATTTTTTAATTCATTATTGAGAAGGCATTAGTTCACTAAATATGGAATTTTTACAAAATATTACACCAATGGTTTATTATATTTATATTTATGTATTTATTTTGAAATACGGGCGGAATATTGCATGCATTGGAGAACGGAATAAAAAAACAACTGTTTTTCAACTTGAGAATATATTATTTTATTTTTAAGTGCTTAAACATAATACTTATCCTTTTGTGTATTAACCATATTAGTATTAAAACAATTTTGTCAAACAATGAAAGAAGGTTTTTTTGCAAACAAAAAAATGGCACTTGCAGCATCTAATAGTGGTTACAGTATTTTCTTTTCTTGTGCAGATTGTATATCGACTCCTCCTTTTGCTTGGGGCGTTCCTCTTCAAATTCGTGGAAAGCTGTTTTATAAATATCTTTCTTTGCACTTTTGGATTTGCTGGATTCGATTAAAATAAAATTTAGACATTGATTCCTGATATACTGAGCAATGCAAAACATATAGCCATGGTCCACCTTCTGGTTACTCTCTCAACAGAATGTTTGCTACACATTTAGTCGACAGTGTCGACACCTCCCTTTGTCATACTGTATTCCAAAATAATGTCTCGTTTTTTTTCTTCATCAACAATGCCATCGTTGTGCATGGAAGATTGCAATATATGAGTAACTGATTTATTTTTCTTGGGTACATACGATACTATTGTGACTTGTTTCTGATGGCCAAATAGGGATGAATGAGGTACCCTCACCTTTGGAAGAAATGCTGGAGGTATTTCTGTCTTGTTTTTCTTTCGAGTCCCGATGCATGTCAGTTTATTTTATAAAAGAGAAAGGACCAATGGATAGCTGGTATACCAGTTATCGAAAGCCATATTCCGATTTGATCCCAAGATAGGTTATTTCAATTTATGTACAATGTCGGCAAGTTTTTTCGAGACGTTATAATGCCCTGCGTTTCACAGTAGAGTTCAACAGACGTCGTGTAGAACGTCTTTGAATCACAGATGGCAAAAAACGTCAGTCCATACGTGGTTTATTAGGTATCTATTGAATAAATGAACACCATGTTAACATTTCATCGATTGTCACAAAGGTGCCTAAATTATAACTTGTTTTGGCAATTCATACAAATTTCTCAAAGAGTGACCTGTTTGCAGCTAATTTGTCTGTTTTGCACCTGAGTGTTCTTGAGTGCCTGTCATCAAACCTCACGCTTCTTAGCAAAAATAAAAATCTTCAGTATGACCTGCATGCTCTAAGAATCATCATACCTGTGCCGTCTTTACTCCAAAGTTCCTCAACATTTGTTTTGTTACTACCTTTCAAATCTATTACAAAAAGAATTCTGATGATAGCATAAAACTCCTCCTTACACGTTTCTTTAACATCTGTCTCCTCGATTATTTGTTTGAGTTATCAAATTTTGAATATGTACAGTCACTCTCATAAATATTCGGTCACGTTATATTTCTTTATAATTTTTATTTTATCACAATAGATTTGAGTTATAATACAATAGAACACGAAACAAAATAAACCAGCACACCTTGAAACCACAATAATGCACTCAATATTTATGAAATAAAATAAACCTTTTATCATAATTTTACAAAAAAACAATAACCTTAAGAGACCCTCAAAAATATTCGATCACGTAACATAAATAACACAAAAACATCTTCCACTTAGATATTTACAATACAAAATTAAAAGTTCAGTACTTTGTACAGCCTCCTTTACTTTTTATCACCTCTTCGAGTCGTCTGGGCATACTGCTGATGATATTCTTCAAATAACGTAGGGCTTAACTCCTCCCATTCTTCTTTCAGCCGGTCAGCTAAATTTTTTACTGATGTTGGCGGTCTCAGTCGCAGTGATTCTTTCAATTTACACCATACATTTTCAATGGGGTTAAGGTCGGGTGATTAGTGGTGGTGTCTCCAAAACTTTTGGGCAGTTATAAAGCAGCCATTCCCTCACGATGTGTGCCTTATGTTTGGGATCATTATCCTGATACAGTTTGAATGAATTCCGAATTCCCAAGTTTTTCGGCCGATTGATGTAAATTGTTCCTCAGAAGGGCTCAAGTAGTTTTCCTTCGTCATCATTTCATTAATAAAAACTAATTCTCCTACGCCAGACGACGCAACACATCCCCATACCATCGCCTTTCCTCCTCCGTGTTTGACTGTATACTGAATGTTCTTCGCTTTCAATTCTTCTCGAGGTTTGCGCCACACTAATGTTTTACCATCAGATCCGAAAACGTTGAATTTTGATTCATCCACGAATAACACGTTTTCCCACCATGCACTGTCTTTGCTTACATAAGCTTCCGCGAATGCCAGTCTCTTTTTCTTATTGACCGCA
Source organism: Acheta domesticus (assembly GCA_031308135.1). Taxonomy (NCBI): domain Eukaryota; kingdom Metazoa; phylum Arthropoda; class Insecta; order Orthoptera; family Gryllidae; genus Acheta; species Acheta domesticus. The sequence continues at coordinate 44,958,542 of JAHLJT010005437.1, read as the reverse complement.
CTAATGTATGGTTTCCTTCTTGATCTTCTTCCACCGTACTAGTTCCTTCGCAGTGCTCTTCTAACAGTTTCTACCCCAACCTTCTTCCCACACGCATCAAGCACTACTGCTGCAATTTTAGGAGCACTAATTTTTGGATTTTCTTTCACTTTTCGAACCACAAACATTTCTTCTCGGTCGTTTCAGTTTTTTTGGTCTCCCTGTCTGCGGAATGGATTCAATTCTATCTTCATTCTTAAATCTTCGAACAATATCACCAATAGTTGTTCTGCTTATGTTTAGTATCTTCGATATCATTCTATGGGACTTACCCTTAGCGTGATGAAAAATCACCAGCTGCCGTTCTTCAAAAGTTGTATTGTGCTTCCTTTTGCGCCCCATTACAATAACACAAATGATTACTACGAGATATTATACAGTGCAGTACTGCCGAGCTATGCTCTAGGAGGTCTGAAACGTTTCATGAACCCTCGTTTAGTATGAGAGGCAAGAAAGCGCGAGTTTCCCACGGTGGCCGAATATTTTTGAGCCTCGTCCATTTAACGATCGAATTTATTTTATTTTTTACACGGAACGGATAATGTAAACAGATGTAATGATGAATCCTATTTGTAGACAATGTATATTTGAATTCTTTTCAATAAGTATTAGTTCACGGTGTGCCTATGTTGTAGTGATTATCGTCTAATTTTCGAATATTACATAAGTGACCGAATATTTTTGGAGTAACTGTAGGTGGGTGTATTTGATAATCTCATCAAACATGCCCTCACCTATAAATTTATTGAAAACTTAAACTTCTTGTGTAATGCCTTTTGCATATTACTTTGGCCCAGGAAAAAAATTCACAATAGTTTTTGAGGGAGTTTTGGTTATTTTAGGTATAACGTCTTTAAACTCTTTGTTATTCCATTTTTTTCAATAAACAAATCGCCTTCATCTTCACTTTCACTGTTATCCTTCTCCCAAGATTCGTATTCTAACTCCGAATCCGCATGGTGATCACTTACTTGTGTATCACGTACTGGCCATCTGACCAATCGAATTCATCTGCATCAGCTTCGTCGCTGGAATCCCCAATAAGCAGACTTTTCGGTTTCCTGCCCATCAATATATTCTTTAAAATTTGCCCTATAAAAATGTTCATTAGCTTTATCAATCCTTGTGAGTGATGTAATTCTTAATAAAACTCAGTGTCTTTATAAATATTATGTGAGTACGTGCGCGCGTGTTTTCTGAACAACTAATCATTTGACAAAACGTAAATTATACTAACATTACTGATCGCTTGGTGAACTCCGTCAACCAACGTATGCGGATATATTTTACTTATGTACAAATACAACATTTTTGCACTCCTGAAAAGTCTACCGGAGAATGTTAACAATGCAGTTAATAGATAATGAAAGTTTCAGTTGCGCAACAATGAGCGATTAGATTCTTGGAACAAAAAACTGGGAGTGGTATTGGTGAAGGAAAGACAGAGCTATAGCGAGGCAGGGGGCGAGTGGGACGCAAGGGAATGTGGAAAAGGGAAGAGGGAAACCTATTGGGGCAGGTAATATAAGAAAGGAAGAGTAAAAGTGTAAAGTGTTTTGCCTGAGAGGCAAAAGGGGCAACAGCCAATCGGCGACCGGGAGGGCGCCCGTCATTGGTCGGCCGTGGGGGAGTGTCTCCGGGGAGAAGTGCCGGATTGGCGGGTTGAAATAGCCCGTTTCCACGTAGAGCTGAGGCGGAGACCATCATCCCTGTTAGGTTAATAGGCCTTCTAGATATTTCTAAGGCCTCTTTAATGACTCGTGGCCACCAACGGTCCTCACAGAGTACGGGTCTTGTTGTGACTCAATAAGGTGACCGGTTTCGGCGGCGTGTAGAGCTAGGGCCGACTTGTGGATGTTTTTCAGTTGGTAATGGCGCATGTGTTCACGAATGTGGTCCTCTACAGATCGACCAGTTTGGCCGATGCATGCTAGCCCACAACTGCACGGGATTTCATGTACTCCAGCGTTATTACAAGGGTCAAGGCCTGGACCCCTTCACCTGGACCAGGCTCCTTCCGATCTTGTTTTGGGCGTAAAACACCGGGCGGATGTCGGATCTGCGAAGCAGCCTGCCGATCCTGTCTGTGACACCGTGGATGTAGGGGAGTCGCGCCGTCTTCTGTGGTGAGCTGGATTCCTCGGTCGTGGTGTTGGATGTGGCTGCGTCTCGTGCGTTGAGGTGTTTCAAGGCACGTTGTATCGAGGAACTGCTGTAGCCGTGGGCGAGGAAAGTCTCTAAGTGTCTCTATTTCTTTTTTGAGATTGTTGCTGTCATTGATGATGGCTGCCCGGTGGGTAAGGGTTGTGAGCACTCCCCGCTTTGCGGTACAAGGAGTGGCCGAGGGTACCATCGGGGCGTCTAGAGACCAGCACATCGAGGAATAGGAGCCGATCCTGAAGTTCGGTTTCCATGATGAAATGGATGCGAGGATGAATGCTGTTTAGGTGAGAAAGGAAATGTAAACTTTGTTTTCATTCCTTAATAAATTAGCTCTTGAAAATGGCCTCATTAGGTTCTTCTTTAGAGGAAAAACGTCATCAACCAGGTAATGAGGCATTGAGAATGTGGAAGTGGGGTAGGCGGTGGCAAAGGGAGCATACCACTGTTAAGTCTTTGTCCGATCGCCTGAATATGCCACCTCACTTTCCGCTCCACATGTACCAATTGTAACGTCACCTCTACCGGCGAGCGAGATGGGTCCTCGCCGCAGACAGATAATGCCCGCGACGTTATTATTTATTTTACCAGAGATTCAGGCCGCCGAGCCACCCCCGTACGGGATCTGTGGGTGAATGCCCGTTCTTACACGCCGGCACCACCATCGGGGTTATCACGCCCACCTATTCGTTCATAAACAATCGCCAATACGTTCCTCCCCCCCTCTCTTCCTCTCTCTACCAAGTTGGGAGCACCTGTGGGTTGTTCTACACTGGCGGGTCTTCAACACATAATCATAAACACAAAGACAACAAAAACACACTGAAAGAAAAACAAAACACTGTATTCTGAACAAAGAAACATACAAACAAAATAGAACAGATAGTAATCATGCTGTCAGAGAACATACTCTCCATTTGAACTCCCTGCGGTTCGCATTGCGCTATGTTAAATCATAACATAATCTACATCCCCTTCAGATGTCTGAATGAAAAATGAACTGTTTAGACCTTTGTTCACACAGGCGATTACTGTTCCCTCCCCCTTCTGTTCACTTAGCTGTCGGTATGGTTGTAGCCGTTGCTACACAGCTGGCTCCTCCCGGGGTCCATCTAGCACCTTCGTGATGACTCCGTCCACAAGGCTGCCTCGGACACTGACTCCCATGACTGCTTCATCCACAAACTCAGCACACTGGTCATAGATCCACTAGCTCGCTTTTCCTTTCTGCTCTGTCAGACGTCCTACCTCCATGGCCTCTGCTCACCGTCTCCTCACAGCTCCGACGGCACTCGCCGCCCCTCCGCTTTGCACTCTCCCCCTCTCTGTCGCTCCAAACGACCAGCGCCAGCTCCCCTAACTTGGCCATCTGTCCGTCCACCCGCTCGAACACTCCACAGCTCCGATCCAGTACATTGTCCCCGCATGTGGTATACCCCGTATACCACACAATGTTTACATGTGTGAAGCAATAATTGGCATCACACACTGCCATCAGAACGATACTGAAATCCTTTTTATAATTAAAAAATTGAGAGCCTGAATTGTGAGGACACTGAATAACAATATGTTTGCCATCAATGGCACCAACAAATTCGGCATGTCCCATAAGTCTCTAAACTCCCATGCTGTTCTTTCGTAGTCCTCTTGTGCAAGAACTTTCACATACTGTTCATGGAGTGCTTCCCAAATAGCACGTGTTGTTTCAAATTACGGTGCAGCATGTACTTTTCCCAATTCTGTATCTCCATGCCAAAGATGGTATGGAGTCACCAGTGGCCAAAAACCTTAACGTAACAGCCAGTCGCAAGGAAGTTGGCAGCGGTGTCCGGATACTGTTCTTTTTTAGAAAATGGGCCACTAAATTTAATACACAAATTGTTCCGGTGTCGTCCTCGTATACAAAAGGAATTGATGGGGATCATCTTCCCGCATTTCACGCAGGATGTTATTAAAATCCCCCTGCTGGAGCCTCCTCTGGTTCAAGGGGTGAATCCACCATCGCCTCTTCTGCCGTCGCTTTTTTTTTTTTTTTTTTTTTTTTTTTTTTTTTTTTTTTTTTTTGAACTGCACCAAGCAACACTGCAACGCTCGCTTGCAATAGCATAAATTGCGCCGCAATATCACGATTTGCGTTCACGTTTTTTGGTGAACTGCACCAAGCAACACTGCAACGCTCGCTTGCAATAGCATAAATTGCGTCGCGATATCACGATTACTTTCATGATGGTCTTTTTCGCACTGGTAGAGAACAGAGAACTCACCGCCGTGGTCTCTGGCACAAATTTAAATCGAACCCTTGGGTCATGGACACTGTCGATATCTCGAAATCGATTCTCTCATCCAACCAATAGTAACCTCCTGAGTCCTGATCATTATCGAACACTACTTTTATAGGATTTCTAATTTTGAAGTACCTATCTCTACTCATTGCATCTGCAATGATAGGTATTTTCCATTGTTGTTGCCAGTACATCCTTATTATGGGATACTGCAAGCATGCCATTACCATTGTCATTCCAAACCAAGTCCTTATCTCTTCTGGAGTTGTCTCAAGTGATTTCCCGTGTAAAAGGGCGAATGTCTGATTTGTTTTTCTGAAATAGTTTTAAACATACTATCGTCAATGTACTGTTGGAAATAATCAATTAAATCCCAATTCTGAGAGTTAATAGTTGCATAGGGTTCTAAATCTGGAAGATTTGGTGGAGTGAAATTTCTCCGTCTCCGTGTGTTATCTGTATGTTCTGATGATTCCTAAGAGGGGAAAAAACTACTAAATAACTAAAATAATTTTAATTTCTTGTAAGGGTAACAAGAAATTAACTTATTTATTTTATTAAAATTAACTTATTTATTTTATTAAAATTTAATTATTTATTTTATTAAAATTAACTTATTTATTTTATTAAAATTAACTTATTTATTTTATTAAAATTAACTTATTTATTTTATTAAAATTAACTTATTTATTTTATTAAAATTAACTTAATTCTGCTCGGTGCAGCATGTACGTGATTAAAATCACGAGTTTGGTTTTATTAACAATTATAACTTTACCTCCCACCCCATGTCATTAGCTTCTTCCTCGATGATAATTTCCTCCATGACCGATGTGTTGCCAGTGGGAATGTCTTTGTCCTCTCCGTCCAATTCTGAAAGTTCAGCATCAGAGACATCCAGATTCTCCAAGTACTGAACTATATCCTCATCGCCTACAAATGAAGGGCAAATGAAAATAAATTTACATCAGGAGAAATATAATAATTTATCAATGCTATTCAGAATGTAAAAATTTATCAATATTACACAATAAAAAGTGATACGTTGGCATAGAATGCGATATTAATTCATATGAATAATTATTTTACTTCAAAATGCTAACCGCAAGAAAAACATGTTAAGCAATAACTGTGTACAGTCATGGAGTATAGCATATTATACTTTGAATATTAGATCTCATTACAACACAATGCTTCTCTCAGAATACTTATCAATTAATTTAGAAACAAAATATGAATCATAAAGAAGTCAAATGAATTTTTCCAGCACCGTAGAGAAATATTAACTATTTACTTACTTCGAAAAACCTTGGATCGGCGTGTCGTCATCTTCGGCAGAGGCACCATGTTGCAATAAATCAGCTGAAATATTGCCGGCATTCACGAAGATCACCTCCATTTAGTTCCTATTACTGCTCACTAGATGGCAGATGCTAATTCAGGCGATTAGATAATCTGATGTGTGGCGACACCTATCCAGGAATTTTCTAACTACTACGACTGTCTGGTAAAGTATACTATACTCGGGGACCCAGGAGGGTAAACTAGAATGTCTCACAGCTAATAGAAACTCATTTTTGCTTAGGTTTATGTTAGACATTGTGAATACTTCAGTCCATCTCTTATGTTAAAGTTTGTGTCTAAGCGTTATGCTTATGTTTACGTATGCATTGTGAATGGGCCTTTAAACGCCAAGCTCAAAGAGGAACTATACGTTGGGAGCAAATCGGTGGAAGATGCGCTAGCTAAAATCGCTGATGCGCAAACATTGAAGGCCATAACTTTATCAACCAAAACCAGATCTATCGGCTTCTCGTGCTATCTTACCTTTTTCAGCTCTCAATTTGGAGAAGCAGCGAGACCAGCGAATATATACGTTTATTATCGCGTGTATCTGGGTTATAAACAATAACTTCTGGTCATCTGGTGGCTCAGAGCGAAATCGCTCGCCTTTCACCAAGGAGGTCAGGGTTCGATTCCCGTCGATCTCATGTGAAATTTGTTCCAACAAAACGAGTTTGTTTCACAAAAAAAGCATTTAAGGGGACAGGACATTGGCACACTTGGAAGACCGTATGTACTTTCCACTGATGAGAAAATCATTTCAGAGTTATTGAAACTGGGTGTGTTATACATTAAGTTTTTCTACATTGTGTGCCGATTGGGGATTTCCTGTTACTTCGTTTGATCTCCGGCTGATAGTCAAATCATACTTTCACAGGAGAGGCAATCAGTAAAGCAGGTTTAAAAAGAATCTTCCTGGAAAAGATTGGGCAGGAAGCTTTCTAGCAAGACATGGTGATAATGTGACAGTACAACTGTGTAAAAACATCAAAAGAAGTAGAGCCAGTGTTGATGATAAAGTGTTAATTATTTTAAGGAATTTGAAATACCCTTGGAAGGTGTATCATCAGAAAGAATTCTGAACTATGATGAAACAAAAATATGAGTGATGATCGAGGGCGCTGCAAAATTATAGCGAGAAGAGCCTGCAAACATCTAGAGAAAATAATAGTCACCTCAGAGAGTAATGTCTCTGTAATGTTTGCTGAAACTCGTTCTGGTATTCTTCTGCCACCATATATTGTACATAAAGAACAACATCTTCAGTCCGGTCTGTGACGCCGAGCAGTGCAGACGTTCTGAGGTTGAGCTCTGCTGCCGTTATCAGTGCAAAGTGTATAAACAGTGTGGTCTGGGCTATCCGGGATGAGCCGCGTCATCGTCTTACAACTCACACAATTGTAGTTTAGCTTTCACTACTCTCGGAAACACAACACTGTGTATACATATGATTGCGTAGGCTTCCGCGACCGGAGTTCATGTGGTCTAGGCTATCCGGGATGAGTCACGTCATCGTTTTGGTAGCCGACGTTTCGGCCAACATATTGTGGCCTTCCTCAGGGCGTAATGCTGCCAAATGGCTAGCGAGGCCGCCTAATATGGGAGAAAGGGTGAACGTGATAGGTCACGGGAACGGCCAATAGGAAGCGGGTATTGGTGAAGGAAAGACAGAGCTATAGCGAGGCAGGGGGGAGGGCGAGTGGGACGCAAGGGAATGTGGCAGAGGGAAGAGGGAAACGACCTTGTGGAGGACAACCTCGGGAAACACCAGCTGCCGACGGAGTGGGCGAAACTAGCAGAGGTCTGCCTGTCTACCACCTTCTTCCAGTACAAACAAGATTTCTATGCGCAGACTGAAGGCATTGCCATGGGCTCACCGCTCTCCCCGGTGGCGGCGAATCTTTTCATGGGAGCCTTTAAAGAACAGGCCCTCGAAAACGCACCTTTAAAACCCACGATCTGGCTCCTTTACGTCGATGACACCTTTGTCATCTGGCCCCATGGCCCCGAGGCTCTACAATTACCGCCTTGCACGAGCCAGGAGTGTGATTGAAAACGCATTTGGAATAATGGTTTCACGATGGAGAATATTTCATCGTGTAATTAATGCCAAACCTGGAAATGTGGACAACTAAGTGAAAAGCATGCTGTGCAAAAATCTTGTTGCCCAGTATCGTACACCGACAGAGAATGTGAAGGACTGGTTCAGGATGGTGAGTGGAGGAGGAATGTTCCTGAAGGTGGTGGTGAACTTCAAACTTTGCCGCCACATCTAAGACTTGGGGCGCATAATGCTACATTTGAAGCCACAGAAGTGCGTGAGGCATTAAGTAATTTCTTTGTTTCTCCCGAGGGGTCTATTGAAAAGCAGCAGTTCTACGTGAGGAGATTAGGTGCACTGTAAACAGAAAACAATATAGAGAAGCAAAATAAAACAATTTCTTATATAATTATGTTTTAAATTTATTTCATTGCTCTCCTTTTAGCACTTAATAACACAATGTAATGGTTTCCATCGTTTCTAATTTTATATCTTCTGGAAGAAGAACCAATGTGTCTTCTATAAAATTTGAGAACGATCGTTCCATACTATTTTTTTGTTTCATCAACATTTCTGAGAATGCATTTGTTGCATTTGCCACTAAACGCAACTGTTCACTGACAGCCACATCTTCGCCACTGGTTCTACGACATCTCCTTTTCGTGCCCTGAAATGGAGATTCTTCTTCTTCTTCTTCTTCTTCTTCTGCTGCTGCTTCTGCTTTTCCTTCTGCTAACTGGTGCTCATACATGTCACTGATGATGGTGCTTTGAAAAACACCATCAAAGCTTCCTATCGAGATGACCTCGTCGATTTCTGGGACTGACACGTCACCAGCAGATGAGGTACCAGCCACTGCCACGATTGGTTCCTCTGAAGCCATGTTACTGTAGGTCTTCCTGGGCCTGATATGTTCGTCTAGGAACGCCTGAACTTCATGAGTGGCCAGGTCACTTTGGTTACACGTCCGCCACCGCTCCTCGTACCAGTCTCCACAATCCTCTTCTCCCGGGAATACCTCTCCCGGAGAGATTTAAATCTTGTCTGGCAAGTTATGACTAAAAAAAGATGAAAATATATATAAGTATTCAAAACATTTTTAATAATCTTATGATTCAAATCACAAAATAATTATTGCATGTTACTACTAGTGTGATTCATGCCCCCATAGGAAATAATCTGAAAAGTAATTCTTAGAGAGAGTTCGATTTTTGGTTAGGGAGATTTCTTGCAATTGCGTTCTCATTCACTTAACAATTTCAAGGAATGATGCAAATCATACCACCAGACTCGGAGTTTTAATAAATTCATGATTTAACAGGAATATGTTTTTAAATTATTTTCTTCCATAATTTTATTTAATAATAATTGTATATAAACAATTGAATACATTTTTTTATGTAATTGTTTGAAACAAAATATCAGTTTTTATTTTAGGTTACATTTTTTAAAATACTTTTTTGGAAAAATCGCTTTGTCTCTCAGAAGAGTAATTTACTGTGGAATTTTGTTTGAAGCAATAATTTGAGCTTTAAGCAGTAATTCATATTTGTTACTATGTGAGGTACAGCATTATCAAATAAAACCCAAAATATATTCCAACTATACATTTTATTAAAATCATGCCAATTACACTTAGGTTGCAAATATGTATATTACTGTGTACTTACCATCACATTCAGACTTGATGCTATCTGCCTCCACACGTAGTGCCTCCACATGGTTTTTCTGTACCATGCTACAGAGAACTTCATCAAAGTCATGATTTGAAAAATTATATAAAACTAAACGATAACTTGTAGAATATTTTAATATGAAAAAAATGAAAAACTAATCGCTACTATTGATTCAAAACTAAACTTCTGAAAGATACGCTCAAAATACACTATGAAACAGAACCGCAGCACGCAAACAGAAGAAAGTAATCTGAACAAGCCACAGTATTTGGCAAAGAGTTCTATACAGTACAGTTCTGTAGTACTCTTTATTCTTTCGTTCGTCCAACGCCATCTAGTGCAAATTGAGTTAATTCGTTTAACGATTTCGATACTCGATTTTGAGTTACCGTTCTGTGATTGGTTCATTTCTTATGTCTTACGTAAGCATAAGCACAGAAGCTTGAAGCTTGCAAGCTTTTAAGTTAAAGTCTTATGCGTTATGCTTATGCGAATGCATTGTGAAAGAGTCCGCTTATGAACGTTGTCCTAACTTTTATGTTAACGTTATGCTTATGTTTATGTCTGCATTGTGTAAGGGCCTTAACTGCTGCATTGTCTCAGCACCCTTTGCGAGACGACAATTCTCCCGACGCTTCTGATTGTGTTGTTTGCATCCGGGACTTCCCCTTCCACGGGATCCACGCCCGCGAGCTCCGCCTCTTTGCGGTTTGTTTCCCTGCGTGTTGCCAGATGTGTTTAGAGGCGTTCCGCCATGTTCGTTTCAGTTTCCGCCGAAAATCCGTTGAACTGGCTTTAAATTTCCCGCCTAAATCCGCGGAACGTAAATTAAATTCTTTTTCCACATTTAAATGTATCAATTGATTCTATTAAAACAAAAATATGATTGCGAAATATAGTGGCTTCATTGAACCTGCAATTCAATTTTTAGGTAATATGGAATACATTACTTGGGTGAGAATTTGCAAAATAATAATTGATTCCAAGTATTATATAATTTTTATATAAGTTTTATATTATTTATTCTTGCTAGTAACATGGATTTAAAAAATTAAAAAATATACATGTGTGCAAAACAACTTATTAATAAAGGTTAACGAAAACTGATAACTCATCATCGTTCGCATTATCACTATTAGTCTTCTTGGACTCATACTTGTCTTTTTGAGTAATCTGCTTTAAAACTTCAGGTGTGAACTAGTAATTATGACATTTACCTTCTCTTTTTAGACCAAAACATTGCGTATAATAAACACAAAACTGCGTTTGACAGCAAACGTATTGACAAAATTTCGTTTAATAATTCAGTGTTCATTTTGTTTTTATGCTTGTTTTTAACCACATTCACGTGGCAGATTTGAAATTCCACTTATTTTCCTCTGTTAAAATAAAAGTTCCAAGAAGTTTATAGACAGTCAAAACAATACAATATAATCATAAAATCACATAATTACGCAGAATAATATTATAAATTTTTGGCAATGTTTCGGAAGACGGTTTTCCTCTATCATCAGGTCTTACAATGAATAAGAATTACATAATGAACCATATGAATAAACAACACAGGCCTTGGCTGAATAAAACTGATGTTGCTTGTTGACACGATGTATGGTTCTGAGTGTGATATATTAGTAGCAACCATACTGAGGTTAACTCTAAAAGAAAAGAATAAAAAGACTCAAAATTAAAATGTGCGTCATAAATATAAAAATATAAGTTTTGAAACAGAGTAATGTTAAAAGCTGAATTAAAATGTATTAAATCCTAAAACAAAGGGCAAGTGCACAGCAAAGAAGATACATACTCACAATTGAGATATCACATATTGCGACGAGCTGAATTTAACCCCTTCTGGTAACGGGAGCTCTTACTCCGAAGAGCGTAGTGGCATGACTGTTGAGGTGAGCTGTGAGTGTTGGGAGGGGCGGTTGGTGGAAGGAAGAGATGGGGGGAGGGGAGGATGAAAGGGGGGGGTTATCAGAAGTGCCGAAAGAACGACTACGTAAGAAATACTGACAAGGAGGGTTCTTTCGATCGATAGCGGGTAGTTGGACTTGCTAGGCGGAATCATCACTGGTCTTATGAGGTGGCTCGTTGGGGTTCTCCTGAGGGACATAACCTCGATCATGAACACTATCAAGACTAAGAAATTCAGAGCGTTCATTCTGTATATCTTTAAATTTAATCAAAATCGAATCGTAACTTTTAGAAAACATGTTACACTCCATGTTGGAGTTCATGGAAGCAATGGTTTTTATAAACAGAGATTCAAGAACCATTCTGGAGTTCCAGTTGGATTATTTGACTAAAATGGTAGGGTTATTGAAATCAATGAGATGATCATGATTGATTCGATGAGCCGTAAGTGAGTTCTGTTTTTCAAAGGGAAGTTTGATGTTGTTCTTATGTTGACTGATACGGTCACTTACTTTTCTCCGAGTGTGTCCTACATAGGCAAGATGGCATTGAGAACATTTTAATATTAATAATGTATTCTAACGGACAGTCTAAAGTATTGATAAAAAATATTTTCCACTGTCTTTATTAATTTCTGCTGTTTGTTCCGCCGTTTGTGAAACTAATTTTTTTCCCGTCGTACGAGTTCAAAATCCGCTGAAAACAGCTGGAATTCCACCGACATGACATCGCTGTTGTCACCGCCAGTGTCTTGATCTGCATATTGCACATCGGAATGGTTAGCCGCCATAATTGGTAGCCGCGAAAGGAAACACTTCGCGAAAAACGAGTTGCAGAGTAGTTTTTACAGAGTAGTTTTTGGGATATTGAACTTCCGGAAACTGTAGGAGCTGCTAAAATCACGATACCTTCGTGATCCTTCTAACCTTTCTTGCGTTCTGGGCATGTTAATCTGAAACAATAATGTTAGTTCAGTGATTCGAATATTAAATAATTGAAATTGCGTGCGTAAATATGATTTACAAAAAATATATTTTGAAAAACAAACAGCGTAACATGGACCAGTTACCATGTTACCCTAAATCTGTCATTTTTTTATTGTCCCGCCTCTTCCAAACAACATTCGCAGAACTGAGGTTTTCTTTGCGTGTATCGCGAGAAGCATTATCGAGTTAATGACCAAAATAAACAAATATTCACTGACTAAACACAACTAGCTACACCAGAAGTTTGTAAGCATATTGTAATTTTGTAAGCATATTTTTAGGTAGTAAATGTCAGATATTGAAACAATGTCAAACAATACACATACCTTTGTCGACTTGACGTCCGTTGTGACCAAGGATACAGCAGGAAGGAATAAAAGTGAACCACACCAGTTTTTTTTTGCAACAGTTATCCACAGTTCCAGAATCCTAAACCCAAAATACAAAAAGCCGTATAACCAGTAATCTTGGGAGACATACCAAGAATAAGCAGAGTTAGAACTGATCCAGGATCTATACCAAATTAGAACGCGCAAAGTCGCTATACAATACAAATTCCACTACTCAAAAATACGAAGCTCGGCCATCGCTCCCAGATCTCTACCGCTGCCGCTGCGCCGACGCCCCTCTCCACCGCCCGTGGAGGGGAAGGGGTGAGGTGGGGTGTCCACCTCCGACCGCGCCGGCCGCCCTCCGCAGCATTTCCGCCTCGCTGCTCCCGCGATGCCCTCTTGCGGCGGGGCGCGGGAACTCTTCCCGCAGCCGGCGAGCCCCAAAACCAATGGCAGGCACTTCAACTATCCTGATTGCCACTTCACCCACCGTGCCCAAATGCGACGCGTACATGGTGAACCAGGGAGTATATATCAGGGACGGCACTCAATGTTATTTCCAGCGCTCTTATTTTCATGGAGGCGGAAGCATCCATCTTGGCTCCCGCCATAATCAGCCAATAGCGTCGAAGGGCGATCTGCCAATAGAGATGGCGCGAAGATGTCCACCGGGACATTTAAAATTACATCACTAAGCGATTTTTCAAAATGGCGAAAAATTATATGGATATAATTTATTTTATGTTTAACACGCTAGGCAATTTAGAAGCCAATAACTATTAAGATTTGGGATTCAGAGTAGGTTAAAGGAATTGTACAGTGCAAAATAAAAAGTTATTTCATATGCACAATATTTTTCCTAAATTATGTAAATGAACATAGTCATTCACAATATAAACAACTTAATTTTTACAAAATCAGTATAAGCAATAATACGTTCAGATTATTCACTTTGCTGTCGACTGAATATTGAAACTATGAATTTAGAAAATTGTCAAAATACAAGTAGCCATTATTTACATCCGTAAGTTAATTCACACGCATGATCATTCCCATCTTTTTTACGTGAATTGTATCAATTCTTACAATATTCTTTATAGTGATATTGGAACAATGTAAATCACTCATGAAAACTATCTCTAACCTTCAACTACATGCACTGAACTCACACTGAAGGGGCAGTAATATCTAGTATTCCCGTTCTAGTGACTGGTGAAAAAATACACTTCACAGAGTGATATTTAACTAGTTCTAACATCAGCCAGAAAAAAATCAGTCCTGAACGGACCGTAATGGATCTGAACAGACAATGAACAATACACTATACTAGGACACATAACTTCAAATTCAAAATTACTATCCAACAATAATAAGAGATTACAAAAAAATGAAAGTATTGTACTGCATAGCATCGCAGGAACGAATAGCACTTGCAACTTCTTTTCTAGCAAGTGGATAAGTGTCTGAAATTCAAAAGAGATGTTATTGGAATTCAAGATGTATAGTGCTGTACTTCATCTTTATAAAACAAGGTTTTTGCACTCACGAGGTCATGCGAGGAAGCCAAAACGAAAGACACACAAAATGAATTCACTGTGGACCGCATTTCCTGAAGTTCTAATAGGTGGTAGACATTCTGTACACTAATAAAATTCGTAATATATACACTAATAATTATAAACTAAATATTCAATCTAATGTTGCTGCAACAAAAATAATACGACTGTATTAAGGGCAGGAAGACCCTACTATATTAGCAATGTTTATTTTGGTCTACTTTATGTACCTTTTCTCCGAAACTAATAATGATACATTTTTAAAATTTTTTATAGCTATATAAGGCACATTTCTACAGAAACGCTGGTTTTTTCGAAGCAATTGAACGAATAGGTGTTTAGTAATATTTTTTTTTGAAAACGTATTGTTTTTTAGCTAATTTTTTGAGGTTTTGAATTTTTTCTCCATCCCACCACTTGCTCCTTCAAAGTTAACACTGCACTCACTAGATTTATGAGCAATTAACTTTTCATTGTCCTTTACTTTCACACAAGTTTGGCAATACTTTGTCAATATTTCTACATCAACTGCTTTCCCATAATCTACACTTGTTGCTGACTACACCATTTTGGCTCTTGTGGCCCCGCTTTTGCCATGTTCCATGTAATGCAATGGTGAGGTCACGACAACCCTCATTAATTTCAACAGCCTCTTCTACTGCTGTTTGCATGGATTCAAGTGCACATTTCTTCACAGCTGCATTCAGTTGCTGGGTATATTTATAAAAATGAGCAGGTGGCTTTGGCAAGTTCATAAGAGCACAAAATGTTTGTGCTGCTGCGAAGCCCTTCACAATACAACTCAATGCATAAACAAATCTTATATTAATGTCATAAATTTTTTTTTCGTTTTGCAGATGTAAAGAAATTATACATTTCACCACAATTTATGCAGAGCAAAGATATTGAAGAAGAAAGTCCAGCTCTCACTTTCTTGTCTTCTACACACTCAATGGAATTTTCACTTCCACAAAACTTCCATTTCACAAAAGATTTCAGAGCATTTGATAATCCCTACTCTCTGTCCCCACCACAACGCTGGAATAGTGAGTAGGAAAGGCCTATTAAGTGGCAACCCCCTGGGGCGAACCTTACTTTGCGTCGCGACCTACGTAGTGGCAAGTCCTCTCCAGGCTGGACTCGCGACGCTGCTCCGAGATCTCCCACGGGCTGCTCCGCCGACTCGGGTGGCTGGTCTCCAGAGGCTAGCGTCCCGAAGTTGGGATGGTAGGTCTGGTCCTACGCCTCCGGTCCGGGCTGACTGCTCATCTGAAATGGGACATCCCTTGCCAACTGTCGCAGCGCTCTCCTACTGTACCCTTGCTCCGACATCGTGCCGCGCTTATCAACCTCCGCCTGTCGATATCTACCTCTAAGCTGCCCCTGGTGGCGCTTGAAGCGACTATACAAAGTTCGCACTTGTTAAGTCCGAACACTGCTCTCACCACTCCGGCCTCCCACGCTGTGTTATTCCGTAAAGTCGCACTGTAAACTGTATTTCTCATCCTGAATTTAGTGGGGGGGAGCCCAAAGACACGTGACTGTCCACAGGCTGCAAGAGGCAGCCTACTGAGAGGCTGGCGCCCACACAAAATTTCACTTTCCGCAGCGCCCTACCTTTGCTCGTTCTCTAAGCACCCTCGCTTTGCTCATGGCCGCCTTGTAAGTCCGGAGTTTCGAGACCCTCGGACGCCGGGTGTCGGCGGTAGAGAACGTTGAACTTTGCTAACAAAACGGCGTTGAACTTTGCGTAGAAACCAATTGTCGTAAACAACGGAAATTGTTTAAACAATTCCGTGCCGTCTTCGAAAACCAACTCATCGCGTTTGCCGCGCGCCCTTCGAAACGGATACGGAGTTTCAAGCCGCTCGGACGCTCCGTGTCGTCGCCCGAAGGCATTGAACTTTGCAAACAAAGGGCTTCTGGAATGTTCATACGGAATACGCGACTTTGGGAATTTATTTCTCGGGAACCAGAAGTCGGATCGCTTCTGGGAAACCAGAAGTCGGACGCGCGAGACTCTGTAGTAAGGTATTTTTTCGGGAACACGTCGCCGTAAACAACGGAAATTGTTTAAACAATGTCGTGCCGTCTTCGAAAACCAACGCATCGCGTTCGCCGCGCGCCCTGCGACGCGAATCCGGAGGGCCGAGTTCGTCGGCCGCTCGGTGTCGGCGGTAGAGGGCGTTGAACTTTGCGAAAAATTCCCGTCTTTGCGGTCGAATAACGCCTAGGTTTTCGCTCCGACGACCTCGCGACTCGGCGACCCCGTAGACGAGACGCTCGTCTTCCGATTCCGACCTCGCGAGAGGCCGTCGGAGCCGCGACGTGGGGTACAGGTCGGCCCTAATCGGCCTCCGGAAGAAACTTTACGAATTTTTCGCGCGAAAACGAAAACATATCGACACGCGTTCCATATATTCCTTACATTTCAATTTGGATAAATGTTCACACGAGCATATCGGGAGTGGAGCGCATTCACAGTAGGGTAAACTTTACAGATCGCAGCTAATATGTTTATTCCGTCAGTGATTTTGCAAGAAATTTATCTTGAAACCGTTCCTGCTTTACGCGATGAACATTCACACGTTTTCACTGCGTTTCCAATAAGCCTGCCACTGCATTCGATTGTGTATTACATTCTGCATGACGTACCTACGCCACAGAACTTGCAAATTATTAGCCTAAAGGTTGCACATTCTGAACTTCACAATCATTTCTCGAGTGTACCACTGCTCTGACCACGTACAACCTTACGAGTTTCATACAATGACGTCTTCCTTCCCCGCGCCTCGGAACCTACAAAGTTGCAATATAACCTAACACGACCCCGAAACTAGGTTTCACGACAATAACTGTGCTCCCAAAATGAGTAGCAAAATCACCTGCTAACCCAAAACAAATCGGACAAATAACTCTGTACTATTTTCCAATCATAACTCTCTTTCTGACTGCAGTTTAGCCGCACTAACCTCTGCAACACCCTGGCCTCGGTTTCACCTGAAAAATTCTTTCCAAGCGAGATATACCTTGTTCTCCTTGTTGCAGCGTTCTGGCAGGCAGGAGGCAGCTGTGGCTGTGAACACATGAATACTTTTACTTTCAAATGATGTGAAGGGAAGATGATGATTTCAAAGAATCAATCACTCCTTAAACATAACCTTATTTATTTGTCAATAGGAGAGAATACAGCAGAATAAAGCTTCAAATCACAAACCGTCACAGGTCACCCTAAGAGCAGCAACTCCTGATCTGCAACAGAAGCAAACATTTACAGTATACATAGGAAAAACAGAAAGGAAGATGTGAAGAAAATGTAAACTGTTCAGTGACGGAGGGACCATTCTGATTTTTATCACCACTCTTTCACTGAACAGCCTACATCTCGAACTCAAGTATAACCACAACTATTTCTGTGGTTTTCAGGCCATCAATTGAAACCGCAGCCCCATGACAATATACAATAACCCCCAAAAGTAACAAGACATTCTCAGAGGTAATGGCTGCTCTGGCAAAGAACCAATCGTTTCAGAACACTTCCTAAACTATAGAGAATACAATAGTTCAGTGTGCAAAGAGACGACTGAAAATCGAATTATTTACTCCACAGAATCATTGCACCGCTTGCAATACTCGCCACATAGTGTTTCACTTCAAAAATTACATATCTATGAAGCTAAGTGCGTTTTTCATAGTGCCACAAACACAACCACAGCAGAGAATAAATGAAAGAAAAAATGTTGATAGATGAATTGAAAAAAACTGTTAACCTAAACCTCACCTGATCTATCACATCCCAAACCTCACCTCACCTATCATACCAATGATAATATTATTAATATTAATAAAAAAAATAACAGATAAATAGACCACTTTAGTGTTAACCTAACAACCTCAACTGATTTATCACAACTTACACCCCACCTAACCTCTCATATCATAACCACACCACACATGACATGACAGAAATTAACACCACAAAGCACCAAGAAACCTCACATAACTAGACACGCAGGAACATGAAGTTAACAATTAGTCACAGTAGCAACTCATCATACACTTTCATCGTCTAGCCCAACTGAATTTCGAATAAAACACTGAAACTTTTATGACAAGAACTGTGCACGTCCACCGCCCTTCCCTCGCCACACACTGTTTTACATTTTCCTTCCCTCACATTTTAAAATTTCTATATAAAAGAAGCCAAGTTCACTTCCTCCGTGTCACATACACAACACTGCACACCACACTTTTGTGTAAAAAAATATATTTAAAAGAATCTCAAATGAACGTCGAAGAAACATCACATAACAAGACACACTAGAACACGAAATAAACTATTATTCACTGTAGCAAACCTTCACACACTTCCAAGGCTCTTCCCAACTGAACTTGAATAAAGCCGAAAGAAATTGTTGTCCTCACAAACACCTCCACCTCGCCATTAGATTGTGGGTGGAAAGGTGGCGCACACACGTGTTGAACTCCGCTGTCGGCGCAGAACTTTTCAAATTCCGCCGAGCAGAACTGCGGGTCATTGCCCGTTACCACTGTCTCCGGGAGGACCGTTTATAGGTCATGATTAGGTTAGTTTACCGTCTGTTAATGTGCAATGATTTGGTTATCATTCCAAATTACAATTCATTGTTCTTAACCTTGAACCTGATTTGATTGCAATTACATAATCTTTAGATTACTTTTGCATTACTTCGTAACAATGATTCATTTAACCCATTTGGGACCAACTTTTTATCTTTTTGAAAAACATAATATTTGCATTTTCTGCTTAATTTACTATCAGATAGCATTGTAAAATATAAAAATTGTGAATTGCGACATCCATATCCAAAAAAAAAAAAAAATGCACGTTCCAAAAATGGACCAGTGGGATCGAATCGGTGGGAGTAAAACAAAACATTGGAATCTCATTTTGAGTCAATTTATTGTGATTTTCTGGTTATTATTGACAAAAAAAAACAAATTACATTTTCCACACATCTTTGTGGTGTTTCTCTTGCATTGTGCGTATCGTCTTTGCTTCCCTAAAGTCATAATTATGTGATCTAACCGATCAAACCTTATTGCATTATTTACTCTCTTATCTACAGCCTTTGGTTGTAAATTTGGTCGACCTAAAGAAGAAGGAGTGCTGTATTTTTGGAAGTAAGAATTTATGTATCGAGTGAAATCCAGGAGATCTAATGGCATTTCTTTTCCAATACACATTTGCCTGTAGAGCAACCACGCATTGTTAACTGATGCATTCAGTGGAAATGCAAAGAGTTGGTAGCACCATTTTTTCATCCGATAGGTTACTCTCAGATTGCAAGTGTTCGAATCCATTCGATCACAATCTCCCATGTAAGTATTGTAACTCATAACTGCAGCAGGAGAAACAATATCAATATATTTACTTTTTGGATCTGCTAAATCTCTTTGCTTTGTCAGTTGGCTGAACACCATTTCTGTTTGAAGGGGACCACTCCCTGCCTATTTAAAACCATGTTAAATTTATGAAAGTTTTTGACCCATTTGTGAAGAAACTATTACATGCTGGAACTTGAAATTTTTACAGTATGTTACACAAATCTAGTAGATTCTACTGTACTATTATATACTTTATTTGTTGACTAGTTTTTAAGAAATTATTTTTTAAATTATTAACAAAAAATTAATTTTTTTCTGAAGAAAACTTTTTTTTTGTGAACATACTAATTAATGCACAATAAAACTTGTAGTACCAGAGATGTATTTTTATGTCATGCAGATTCACTGAAAGTTTCATTCAATTATCTCTGATAGTTTCTGAAATAATGGGGCATATGCACTGAAAATGGTAGTTTTCGGGAAATTGCCTTTAAAGTTAATCTTATCAATTTTTATCACTTACAGTTAATTAGAATTGTCCTGCTGCATATGATGACCCTTCTTTGGCTTCTAGGATGTCTTCTAGCTTCCTTTTCACTTTTCTAGACGTCTGTCTTGCTTTTTTAGACATATTGGATGCAGATCTGTCTGCATTGGCAATCCTTAGCTGATCACAATATTGCAGCCCAGTGATCATATTTTTGCCAGGATTAATGCCCAGCTTTTTCATGACCCAACACTTTCCAATATTCCCACAATTAAATGTTATAACAGCATCATGAACCCCTATTTTCATTGTATGCATGCCTACAAATACAGTTTTAGGAAGGCGGTTCCAAATGATGCTGTTAAAACATTCGTTTGGGTTCTGCGTCTGTCCATGCAGACATTTTTTTAGAAGATCAGGATTAGCTAGGTCTCTAAAAATAGGTTTAATTACATTAATAACAGCAGCAGGAAGTGAATGTTTATGAGAATACAATTCTCCAGTTGCCTGAGCTCTATTAAATTTGCACCATGAATTTTCCCCTGTTGGACACAATCCATGGCATGGCTTTTCATCAGTGGAGGACTTGTGAAAAAATATGGCCCATACATCTCTCTTCATTGCCTCCAGATTTTCTTTATTTCTTCTAATGGCCTGTCCATAGTAAATTTGTAAATTTTCTATTTCAGATTTTGTTAATCTACCCTGCCCAGTCAACAACTTTCCATCTTCCAACTTCTGACCTCTCATGTCAATAGTTAATTTTCTTAGCCTTGTTCCCAAACGTTTTTGTACATGGCCTACACATTCCATTTTTGTCACATTTATATCCCCATAGGGCTTAGAGTTCACCACACTGTTGTAGGCCTTACTGTCACCATCTCCCAAATATTTGATGTATCGTACACCTCTTGTTTCCAGGGAGCGATGAAATATTTTTTGTACTCCTTCCACTTCCATACCACCACTGGTCCCACTAAAATTAGCCACACAGTTGTGTTCTTTGCCATTTTTTAGTTACAACCCTGGCAATATTTTGTCATAATTGCCACATCTAACACTTTCCCCGTATCAATACTTGTAGCAGTCACTACTCCATTCGGGATTCGATGGTGTGACGGTTAGCGTGCCGGACTGTCATACCCAAGTTCGCGGGTTCAAACCCGATCGAAGCCGTGGATTTTTACGGGCGAAAAATCCTTCGTACGCCTTCCGCGGAGGGGAAGTAAAGCCGACTGGCCCATGTTAGTAGATTTACTTGCATGTAAAAGATCCTCAAGCCTAAATGACGCCTCTGAGCTAAATTCAAATCGCCTGTTTCGTCGCCCGAGATAATACCTTCTTTCTCCGCTAGGTGAAAGGAGCGTAGCGAAATTTGCGTGGTCAGACGGAAGAGCAGGCCTCATGGCCTGAGTCTCGCCACGTAAAATAAGGCAATCCAATTCAATTCAATGAAGTATGCCCTCTTTTTTGCCAACTGCCATCTAGTGCAACTCCAATATCTGTGCATCCATCATTTTCTTCTACTGCTTCCCTGGCAGCCAATTTCATACTCTCCTCACTAACCTCTGACACAGCATTCTCTAACATTGCAGTCAGCTTATGAAATTTATTCGGTGGTTGATGTAAGTTCATCACCGAACAAAATGTTTTCCCTGCAGCCATGCCCTTGCCAATAGAATGTAAGGCATAAACTAATCTTGTATTGATTTCATAAGGGCCATTTGCTTCTGGTTTTGAAGAGCTCATAAATGAAATCGTAGTCAAACACTTTGCACAAATTATATCTAAAGATATTGCTAGGCCTTTTCTCCCACTGACACTGTCACAAATCTTTACACACTCAGATTCACCACACTGTTTACACTGTACAAATTTACAAATTGCATCAGATAAAATAGTTAAATTTATAATGATATTACTGCACTCCTTGTCAGTTGGAGTAAATTCATTATAACTGTCTTCAAATGGTGAGAGCTTCTTAGACGAAGCACTTCTTGATGAACAAGAAACACGAGCATTGTCACCAAACGACATAACCTCTTGCAGAGGCTTTTTAAATCTGTTTCCTCTAAAGTTACGTTTCTTGAAAACACCTTTAGGTTTCGTCATCTTCAAGAAACACAACAAAACGCGTAAAAAACGCCGCAAACGTAAGGATACAACACGTACTCACAAGCTACCCGCACTCAAAACACAAACAAAACTCACAACAATTTCAAACGTGTTTACCAAGAGCAGAAACAAGCGAACAACGACCGCGCTCTCCTCCAAGTATGGCCAACCCACTCAGGAGTCGGAAAAAAACTCCCTAAAGTGCATCAGCTAATGAAAATTAAGATAAAAAGTCCAAAATATGTAAGTGACAGAAAAGTGGGCGTGGCACCAAAACGCACGTGTTAGAAAAAATGCTATTTAAATGACCCAAAAATTTTTTTTCAGCCAAATCCTTTTAAGGACACTTAGAAAACACCATAACCTATCGAAATTTGACAAAAACCTAAAATCGATTTTTTTCGACCTGAACCAGGGTGTGGTCCCCTTGAAGCTATTATTACAATATTGTTATCTTGATACAGAATCAGCGTTGTACCAGACTTGATATTGCGACGTCTTTCGTTCCGTGCGCGTCCGCCCTTGGTGCCGTCCGTGGGTACCGTCACGTACCGTTGTCCCTGTGTTACACAGACGAAAGACCGAACACGAAGACGCTCGCCTCACCAGTGCCGAGTCAGGTTACACTCGAAACACAGGCGTATGCTGTATTTAAGGAGTACAACTTGCTCCGTAGACGTTCTTCACTATTGTGAAGAATAGTGATTTAAGGAAATTATAGAAGTTCTTGGATATTACGTTGTAGGGGCTTAATGTTGGATGAGTGAGAGGATGCAACTGTAAAAACAAAACAATTGAGCACATAAAAAAAAGAGAAATCAATGGATCTTTCAAAAATAAAGTATAATCTGTCCACAAGTTCGTTAAAGTAAATACAGAACACAATTATTGTGTGATAGACGTGTCCCTCAAAACACATTCATGCATCATATACATTTTAACACATATTGGAATATACTCTTCTTCTTCTGCGGAACTTGTGCCTTACAAAAACTAATAATGTTCACCATTTTTTGATGTAATAACTATTCTGATAAAAAAATGACACCAGTCTGATTTACACCCACGTTTAAAATGTACTATAACCAGATTCGAACCTGCACTGGTAATTTTCTCGTGCACTCCCATCAAATAAAAAGGAAAACGACAACTCACATCTGGAACTTTTTCCCGCAGTTCTTTGTTCGATGCCGGTGATATTCCCGGCGACGACTCTCCTTATTCGCCACGTGTTAAGTTTCGTGCTTCAACCACCTTTATCCCGAATACAACCTCCTCGTTCCAAGTCTGCAATTCAAGTGGCTTGCGTCGGTCCGGAGAGGGATGACGTATTCGGCGACTCTTGTCTGGTCAGCGCGCTCTACGCGGGCTATTTAAACTTCACTGATTATGTGATCGGTCACAATATAGCTACCTCTACTTTGTTTTTTTAGTTTAGCGGCAAGTTTTTTTTGGTTTAGAGGCAAGTTTTTTAGTTTAGAGGCAAGGGATTGTAACACGTGAGCAACAGAATTGCTAACAAAACTCTAATTTCTCCCATAGTAACTTCAAAAGACAATTCCCCTCTCTGACGAGCGTATAAATTGGTATAATGTATTATTATTTTAATAACTTCATCATCATAAAAGATTTCAAAGCATTCTACAGGATTCATATCACAATCCATGAAATTTGGCAGATTCCATTTATGAGTTGCTTGCTGCGGTATATCCTGTTTCTTCCACTCCCTATTTTCACACATTTTTCCTCCAGATTTATGAGCTCTACTCGCATGTTGCTTCGAAACATAATCTTCACTGGGTTCCTCTACACATTTACCAGACGTTAATCAGTTTCACGAGAATACAAGTTTTCCAAAGAAACCTGACATGAAATGAGAAATAGGTGAATCTAATAAAAATATTTAAAAATCATGTATTTTACGAACTTCTCTCACTATTTCGCCAGAAACGTATTTTGTAACCGTTGCTTATGAAATCCCTCGTAAATGATTTCCGCTCCAATGATCTAAGTCTGCTTCATCATCGACACCCGAATCTTCGTCTGAGAGTAGATGACTATCTGGGGCTCCGAAATAAATGTGTGCATCCAAAATATTATCTTCTTCCTCTAGTACCAAGGCAATCTCCTCGGCTGTCAACCTTAACAACAGAGAAAATACCCTGGTCATCTGATCCCACTGATCCAATATTGGAACATTACAATTCAAAATCATATTTTGAAGTTATGAATGAAAAGAATGAAGGACACCAAATGTTTATGGCTAGATACACAATATTAGTAAAATAATACAAGAAGTCGTTGCAATATGAAAAAATTCACACAGAAAAAGGTCTTACTTTTTCAGGGAAAACTTGATGTTCCAAAAACTGCAGTATAAACACGACACTACTGTGAATCCAGTGCACCCAACATATAAAACAAAAACCAAATAAAAAGAAATAACATATTTATACATGTTACCACTTTTGTTAAACAAAATGTACAATATTGTTACGAAAGAGGAACTTTTCAAATTCACGTTCCATTTTTTTGGAACAGTGGTACCAAATGGGTTAATACTGATTTTGAGAAAAAAGAAAGTATGTTAATTTTTTGGCAATTGAAGTGACTTGGTAATTCAGAAAATTCATCTGATAACTTCCACACTTCTTCTCGTTTGACTTCCATGTTTACAAAACGGGTTGCAACTTATCTCTCATTTATTTCACACCTCGCAGATGAAAATTCAGCTCCAAACTCTTTTTTTTTTTACATTAACCAACTCTCATAACCCTCACAAATATTCTCACAAGTGCCCTACCACTACTCCTGTCACTACACTTTGAATGCACCAAATGTCCGCAGCAGTCTGTCTCTTCAAAGAGTATGTGTCTCAGAGAGATGTGTCCGCTTGCGTTTCGTGCGCCGCCTCACTGTCCAATCAGAGAGCTCTAAAATAAATCCCATGCAGAAGTCTTGTGCACATTCAAAACATATCTCCGGGAGGCCCTCGATGACTAAGGCTGTCCACTGTGGCTGCTGACCTCATCTCTATTGCATATGGGAAATTTGACATGGAATCAACAATTAATAAGCTGCGAATTTTTATGCAATAAAGATAAGAGATAAATAAGCAGGCAAAAGAGGGACTTAAAATTCGAAAATATTCCACTTAAAATGACTTTATAAATTTATTAATCTTAAGGGGAGGTGTTAAGCCCTATGCTCGCAATGTTAAATTTTCAAAGTTTGCGACCCATTTTCTCTTAAATTATTAGTTGGACATAAACCAAATTTGGCTTGCTCATTGAGACACATTTTATAAATTTACTGAGTTTGAGATACCTGTCTATAAACAAACCGTTTAAAATAAATGTTTATTAAATGTATCTTTTTTGTTGCATTTTTTGTGAATCTATAATTTTTTACAGTAACATTTGTGCATGAAAATGGTGGTTACTAACTCAGTAGATATTAATGTAATAGTACAACAGTGTGTAAAAAAATAATTGATTTTGGATGGATAGTTTCTGAGAAAATGGGGCATTTGTACAAAAAAAATCACTTATGAGATAATCGAGTTGAAAGTTTTTACCTTGTATTAGTACATCCCAGTAGCATGTTCTGGGTTGTCAATGTCTTCACCATCATCTTTCAAATGTCTTTTTTGTTTCTTGCTTCTTCTGGCTTCTTGGGAAATGTTTTCCATATCCATATCTGCCTTTTTAACTCGCAAAATGTCAATTTCCCTGAACGCAGTGATTGCGTTTACATCAGGATCAATATTTGTTTTAAAACATTCACTCTGCTAAGTACTCCATCATTGAAGCTCAACACTGCATTATATACACCCACACACAATGTATTCATGCCCACAAACAGTTTTGGGTATTCTAGTCCAAATGATATTGTTGAAGGATTAATTTGGATTTTGCGTGCGGCCATGCAAACATTTTTTAATAATTCTGGATCGGCCAGAGCTCTGAAAATTGCCAACAGCCATTGGCAAAGAATGTTTATGGACATACTTTTCTCCTGTAATAAAGACTTGTTGTATTATACCACATATTGTCAGTTTTGGGGCATAAAGAATGCTGTGGTCACTGTCGGTTGATATTTTGTGGAAAAAATATTGCCCACACAGCACTTTTCATGTTTGTCAAAGAATTAACATTATTTCTAATGGCCATGCCTTAATAATTTTGGAGATTATCTATTTCTTTGTCGGTAAGTCTACCCTTTCCTGACAAAAGTTGACAGTCTTCTAATTTCTTGCCCTTCCTTTCTCTTCTTAATTTTCTCAAACATGCCCCCATCCTCTTCTGCACATGCCCCACACATTCTAATTTATAAATGGACACATCTCCATAAGGGTTGTTTTCCACCACTTTATGGAAACCTTTGCTGTCCCCATCTCCTAGGTAATGAATATATCGTGTGTTGTATCGCTCCAGTGACCCACTGAATATTGCCACCGCGCCTGCAAACTCCATTCCTCCACTTGCCCCTTTAAAATGGGCGCTGCAATCACCACCACCCTGATGAGATGTCAGCTTTTCTGGAGAGCTTTTGAAATTCTCACAGTATTGACAATATTGGACATGATCTCCACATCGATTACCTTTCCCTATCAATGCTGGTGGCAGATACAACACCATTGAGACTGGTATGTCCGCGCTTCTGTCACGTACCATCCAATGCAACACTCCGGTCAGTACATCCCTCATTGATGTCAACACTTTCACAGGAGAATCCATTGACAACAAAGCACATTTTCACAGCATTATAAATCTAACTGTTGTACTTCCTGAATTGGTGGTGGGAGTGCTTGGCAAATTCAGAACAGAACACAATGTTTTTCCTGCAGCATAACCTTTCCCAATGCATCGCAATCCATTTACCATTCTCATGTTGATATCGTAAACTGAGTTATGGAGATGACATAAAAGAATGCGTTTTATTGCATTTCGTACACAAAAGAATAAGATTAGTTGCCAAGCCTTCCCTATTCTTTGTGTCTTCAATTTCTCCATCACACAAACGCTACTGAAGTTAATCAACTGATAAATTCCATCAAAAATAGTTGCTCGACTGGGAATGATGAAATATCTTCAATAATTCTTAAAATAAGTAAGCCTGCTCTTCTTAATATATTAGTTTACTTAATAAATTCATCTCTAGCTATATTCACTTTCCCAGAAGCCCTAAAAATTAGTATTGTAAGACCACTTGCTAAGAATAATAATACACAAGATGTTGGAAATTACCGACCTATAACCCTAACTTCAATATTTGGCAAACTATGAAAAAGTTATATTAGCAAGACTTAATTGTTTTCTTGAATCTAATAATATCCTCAATAAAGCACAAAATGGTTTCAGGATGGGCTTCTCCACCACCACTGCTGTTGTAGAGTTCATACATGAAATCATTGGAAATTTGGAATCAAATAGAAAAACAGCATTTATTCATTGATCTTTTAAAGGCATTTGATAGTGTATCTCATGAAAAACTGTTGACAAAACTTGGTTAGCATGGAATAAGGGGTGGAATTAATAACCTCATTACATCACACCTCTCAGGACGTAAGCAATGTACTGAGATCTCCTGGCAATCTGAAAATGTCTTATCCAAAGTTAAATCAAATTTTGATACAATTACCACCGGTGTTCCACAAGGATCTGTGCTTGGACCTTTGCTATTTCTATTATATGTTAATGATATTTCAAGCTCATTTAATTTCTCTGTAATTTCTTATGCAGATGATACAATATTAATAAGTAGTGGGCAAAATCTTTGTCATCTAAAAACTAATCAGACTGAATCATTAAAATCAATTAAAAGCTATTTGTCCATAAATGAATTGAAATTAAATGTTGATAAAACTGTACTTCAATTTCAAGTTTCATCACGGTTACTAACACCAAAACATAAAATTGGCAGTAGACAATGAATCAGTGAACCAAACTGATAGTCATAAGTTCTTAGGAATATTCATAGATCAGAACCCAACATATAACAAACAAGTTGATACACTTTGTAATAAAATAAACTCTAATATATTCCTCTTGAGATACTTTTCCAGATACCTGGAAACTGGTGCACTTATTTCAGTATATTATGGAATAATCTTCTCTCAACTTCAATACGGTATTGAAATTTGGGGTGGTACAACACAAACAATATGGATAGATTAATGGTCCTACAAAAGAAATGTATAAGAAGCATTTTCAAACTGAATCCCAGACAGTTCTGTAAAGATTTCTTTATTAAATATGAATTACTCACTGTTGTAGCACTCTACTCTTACATGATGAGATGAGAAATAACCCTAATGAGAAATAATAAAGATCAATATTTTATGAGCAATAAAGAGATACATAACCACCATACTAGAGGACACAGGATATACACTAGCAAGTTTTCAACTAACAAAGATCCTTTCTGCATTGCTGCACAACTCTTTAATAATTTCCCAGTTAACATAAAAACTACTGATGATAAATATTTCAAAACACTGCTTAAACGTCAGCTTACTATAATGTGTCCATATAGGTTATCTGTTGCTTTAACTTTCTGTAATTAAAAAACATGTACCGCTACAAGAATGACCACTCTTTGTACCAGTGATCAAATAAAATAATGTAATTATATGTTAAGATCTTGCAATGAATGTAATTATTTTTTACGTCTAATGTATTTACTGTTACTGTAAGTTAATTAAACTGCTACTGTAAGTTAAGGGAATTACTCAGTCTAATTGTAAGTGGTGATAATGAGTCTTCGTGTAGTTTAAAATGTAAATTACTTTAATGTTTATTATGAGCAATTGCATGCCTATTATTTATGTAATTTATCATAAGTACGAAGGTCGGCTGAAAAGTAATGCACACTTGCTTATAACTCGAGAATGAAATGAGATATTCACAAAATTAAAGAAAAGCATTAAAGTAGAATTCTTTACCTTTCAAATGACATATTTATTTTTCCACATAGTCGCCATCTCGCTCCACACAGCGCTCCCACCGCTGAACCCATTTTTCAAATCCGTTCCTAAAGAATTCTTCCGGTTGTTTTCGTATCCAACTGCTTACAGCGGCCTTCACTTCTTCATTATTGGCATATCTGTTTCCCTTAAGGTCCCTTTTTAATAGAGGAAATAAGTAAAAATCACACGGAGCCAAATCCGGGGAGTATGGAGGATGAATAACAACATCAAATTTCAGGCGCTCCAACGCTTCTTGAGTGGCGTGTGACGTGTGCGGTCTTGCATTGTCATGGTGCAGTAAAACTCGATCAGTGGTGCATCGTACTCGTCGAACACGCTTCCGTAATGTCTGTAATGTCTGAATGTAGCGTTCCGAATTTACAGTACACCCTTTTTCGAGGTATTCCATCATCACAGCTCCTCGAGCGTCCCAGAAAGCAGTGAGCATAACCTTGTTCGCTGAAGGCGCCGTTTTGAATTTTTTAGGCTTCGGTGAATCGTAATGTCGATACTCCATACTCTGCCTCTTTTCTGTTGGGTCGTAATGATGAATCCAACTTTCGTCTCCAGTCACAATTTTGAAAAGAAAATCGTCTCCTTCACGTCGATAACGTTCCAAAAGTTGTTCACAAGCTTCTTTTCGTTGGCGTTTGTTTTCATCCGTAAGCATACGCGGTACCCAGCGTGAACAAATTTTTCGATAGCTCAACTTTTGAATAATGAAGCCTACTCTTTCTTTTGATATTCCTAAAGCATCCGCAATTCGTTGTTGAGTGATTCTGCGATCACTTTGAATGAGATTGTCCACGCGAGAACGATGCTCATCATCGGTAGCAGAAATTGGTGGTCCACTGCGTTGT
Organism: Acheta domesticus; assembly: GCA_031308135.1. Lineage (NCBI taxonomy): Eukaryota > Metazoa > Arthropoda > Insecta > Orthoptera > Gryllidae > Acheta > Acheta domesticus. The sequence continues at coordinate 44,928,410 of JAHLJT010005437.1, read as the reverse complement.
TCGTCAGAGATATTCAACTTACCCGGCTCGGAATTCCTGCTTTTTATGGCCCACCTATTCACAGTGCTTCTGTCAACCGTCTCAGCTCCATAAACAGCCTGTAAACGCTGATAAATTTCCGTAGGCGTAATGTTTTCCGCCGTCAAAAATTCAATCACTGCGCGTTGTTTCAACCGCGTGCACATAGTGGCTGTTTGGCTTGCCATTTTAACCGTTTAACCGATTGTTACGAAACTTGGAACATATGGAGGGGAAGGTTGTGGCTATCAAATGAGCATGCGCGCGCATCTGTATGATATTTTGTTCGCCCGTTACGAGCAAGTGTGCATTACTTTTCAGCCGGCCCTCGTAATATCACAAGAAGTGCTGTGCTAGCCGGTAAATTCACGACTCGCGTAGCGAGGAGTGAATTTACCCGCTAGCACAGCACTTCGAGTGATATTTAGTGTGACTATTTCACGAATAAATGTATTAAATTATTGGAAAGGATAACTTTAATCACAGGAATTACGAAAAAGGGAAATATTACTCAAAATTACAACCGAAAAATGAAAACCTTTCATCCAGCTCCGACTTATCACTGCCTCCTGGAATAACTTATAATCAAGTAACATTTGAATAACAGTTTAATCAGAAAATGATTTCAAATATGTTTCAATTTTATGGTAATAAAACTTTCGAAAAACTATTATAACAAGGCTACATACAAGATCATTTATTAAAAACACAATCATTCAAGTTGTGGGAAGTTGTTTTCAAAGTCTTGGCCTTCCGTGGAAGTATTTGAAATGGAAGGAGTACAAGATTAATTAGCAGCGGAATTCGTCGATTTCGAATGGATTGAACACACGCGTGCACTCATTAAAGTATTTTCCTGAATAATTTTTTATGTAACATTGCACATTGTTTTGATAGCATATTCTTTGTACTCTTCACCATCTAATCTTCGTAAATTAATTGCTTAAAATATGTGTAAATTCCTCATTGTAGTTTGTGCTGTCCATTTATATTTTCTTTCTTCACAAAATTCTTGAAATTGCTTCCACACGCTTTCTCTGTTCTTTTCGCTGTTTTTCGGCACTGAATTTTTAATAATAGATTCTATTTCAGAGTTTTGAACATGACCAAAACGACACATTTTAAAATTATATTGATGCACATAAGCTATTTTGGAGCTGAAAGAATTGCTATCGTTATCTTAAAAAGGTAAACAAAGGTTTTACAGCGATAAAAAAGGTAAACAAACTGATGGCGATAAACATCTGGGTTTGGTTTAATTTGAATATATCCTTGCTTACCATTGGCTACTTACGACGCGGACAGACATGAGTGAAATAGTCAAGTAAACAATATTCATTATGTAATTGAATGAATAACTTAAATTAATGTAATTGTCTATATTAATCAATTAGGTTTATTTTTATCATATAATTTAGAAAGATAAAGTAAACTTATTATATTATTACTGTGGGTTAATGAAATTAACTTCCTGTAATTTTAATTAATTTCAAGACAGACTTTGCTTGATGCTTTATGTAAGTCTATAAGCAATAAAATATTATTATTATTGTTTATTTTTCACAGCTTTCTGGTATATGTTTTAAGAGTCATACAGATGTTTCTATCAAAGCATGATTTCCGTAGTACAATAATTTTAACAAATATTTATTTTAAGAACTAATTAGGAAGTAAACAATTCTAATATTATAAATTTGAACACTTAAATTAATTTACAAATTAAAAGTAAATAGTTCTATAACACACAAATTTTTTAGGAACCCATAAATCTTCTGACTAAAGGACACGTGCTCTGGATCACAGCTTTCTGTAGATTGATGGTAATGTTCGTCTCGATCCCCAGTTTATTCAGAGTGTGCTTCAGGACGGTAGGTATCACACCTGTTGCTGAGAGGACGATTGGTACAATCTCCACGTCCAATACATGCCACTGCTCCTTTACAACTTGTGCTAGTTCTCGGTATTTTTGAATTTTCTTTTTGTGTGTTGTTTCGAGGTTGCTGGTATCTACAACTGCTATGTCTATCAGCCATACTTTTCTTTTAGATGTATCCCAAAGAATGACATCCGGCCTGTTATGATGAACTGTTCTGTCGGTTAGTACGCTTCGGTCCCAGTATAGCTTATATATGTTGTTCTCGATGACATTTGTTTGGATGGTACTTGTAGTAGGGTGTATCAAATTCACCAACAATTCCAAATTTTCTTGCAAGTTTGGCGTGGATGATTCGTGCTACCATATTGTCCCTCTCTTTATAATCTGTTGGGGCAAGCATGCTGCAACCCGCAGTGATGTGCTGGATCGTTCCATGACCTTCACCACAAGCCCTTTAGATATCTGAAGGCACTTCGGGGTCTTTAATAATGTGCTTGAGATTATTTCTTGTCGCAATCACCTGGTCCTGGATTGCTATCAAAAATCCGTCAGTCTCGGGGTACAGATAGCCTATTTTAAGCCAGTTTTAAGACAAGCAGGCGTCGACATTTGATTTGGCTATTTCTGTGGGGTATCTACCATGATGTGCTTTTTGTTTCCATTGTTCTAATTCCTGGGCGTGTGTTGATTGTTCGTGTAATACATTTTGCCGTTTAAGGTTGAGGGGTCTCGTCCACTTGCTGGATTACTGTGTGTAGCTGAGATGACAAGGCTTTCTCATTGAAATACTCTTTCATGTCCGTTATCAATTTTGCGTGGAGAGTACAAATCTTTAAGATACCCCTTCCCCCTAGTTTCCTTGGTAGTGTTGTTCTTTGGATATAACTTTTTGGATGGTGGTATTTGGACCGAGTCATTTGGACCCTGATAATCCTCTCTAGAGTGTCTAATTCTGTTCTGGTCCATTTTATTAGTAAGTAATCACAGGTATGGCATATGTATTAATTGCTGTTGTAAGATTACGAGAGTTGAGGGAGGTCTTGAGTATGGTATTCAATCTGTTAGTAAACTCTGTTTTTAACTTCTCTTTTATCTGATTGTGTATGATCATTTTATTTTGTTGAATCCCCAGATACTTGTAAAACTCATCTATTCCCAATGCTGTGATGGTCTCTCTTTATGTAGTCTCGTGATGTGGTCCTGTGCTCTCTATGAGCTTTCCCCTTTGAATACTTTGTATTTTAAATTTTTTATGCCAAACTGCATGTCTATATCACTAGAGAATCTTTCAGTGATATGTATTAGCTTCTTCAAACCCTGTAATGTGCTAGAGTATAGTTTTGTCATCCATGTACGCCAAATAGGTGACCATACACTTCTCTTGGCCTTTCAGTTCAAATCCCAGTCTAGTGTTGTCCAATACACACGACAGCGGGTTTATGGCCAGGCAGAACCAAAACGGACTGAGGCTATCTCCTTGAAATATTCCTCGCTTGATCTTCAAACCCTTTGTGACTACTTTCTCGTTCCTTGTCTGCATCTGTTTTGTCGTAGACCAGTCTTGAGGAATTCCGCAATCACAGGGTTTGTACCGTATATTCTAAGGACGTGGATGAGCCAATCGTTGTTGTTGTTATTGTTATTATTATTATTATTATTATTATTATTTTAATTATTTTTATTTTTAGTAGCATCAACATCGCGGTTATTAGCGACTTCCTGTTAGTTACAATATAATTATAATGCAGTTACAGTTACAATACAACAGTAGAAAATTATAACAATTACATTTCCAATTATCTTACAAAAGTAATAATAATTCAAGGACAACAATTACAATTTACATGAATCCACTGACTTTAAATGTCCATAAATATGTTAATGTCTAAACAATTTTTTTTTGTCTTCTGTAGAATGCAGAATTAATTGGTGGTTAAATCCATTTGATACTCTTTGACTGTTATACCTGGAACATACTTTGAAAATGTGATCAAGGTTTAAAGGTGTGTTGCATATATCACATGAAGGTGGAAGGTGATTTTTGGATCAAATAGAGATGGCTGAATTTACAATGTCCAGTTCGTATCCTTGAAAGGACTACTTGCTCCCTGCGTCGGAATTTTGTGTTGGTGCCTAGTGCGTAGAAACTGTTTATAGATTTATGTAGATAGCTGGCTTCATAATTTGCCCATTCATGGCTCCATTTATTTTTCATCCCCAACAAATTTTAAAATGTCTTCAACTGTACATGATATGTTATGTACATTTGTTGACATTTGAAGATCAATTAATGTATTACTTTTGCTGGCGCCTCTGGTTATGAAGACCGGTTTGATTTGAGAAGGGATCCATACTAGAGTCAAATTTATTCCTGCCTTGATGATCTGAAGATATTCTTCTATAATAACGATGTTCATTTCTGTTTTAGTACTCTTGCTCCAACTGATTGATGATAATGAGTTTGTGAGCAGAATGACATTACGAGAGTGAAGCTTGGGGATGTATTTAAGTGCTGACATTAAGGCATAGGACTTTGTAGTTTTATGGCTGGCATACTGCTTAAGCTGGAACTTTATTGTGTTATCAGGCATGCATACTATGGCTACTTTTCCGGTTTCATTGGAACTGCCATGAACGGAGATTACGGAATAGTTTGCATCAATATAATTCAAGGACTTGTTCAGCCATTTCTCGATTGATAGGTTTCTCTTTTGAATATTATTGATTATTATTATTATTATTATTATTATTATTATTATTATTTTTAAGGAGGGGGAAATCTTTTATAGATACCGGCGAACCGGTTATGTCGGACTCCCAGCTTTGGTATACCGACTAAAACCTAACATCCTTTCGCTTGAGCCATAGCGTCACCTCCATGGAAACCGTCGTCAGACATTACATCGTGGAGGTGACAGGCAGTTAGCTAGAGCTCTTACTTCTTTGGAGTATTTTCTTTATTTTCAGAATATTGGTGCCCATAGTCACTATTATATTCTATTTCTCTTTGGGGGAAAGCATTATTTTTTCAGTTTCGGCTTGCGTAAGTAAGTCTTGGGCCCTAGGTTAACCTGTAGCAATTTATTGCTGGTTGTTTCTCTTGTTTATTTCTGCAGTATATGCTGGGCAGTTTTTGCTTCCCAAAATGTGGTCACAGCTTAAATTTTTATCTTTGCAGATAATACATTGGGTTGTCCCAATGCAGTCTTTAATTAAGTGCCCCGGTTTGCCACATTTGTAGCACACATTTCTACGGTCCGGGCCTTTGCAGGTGTTAGGTGTTACTCGTGCCCGAAGTATCTAGGCAATTGAAGCATCTTGTTAATTGTTGCTTCTCACGTAGAGGTCTTCTTTCTGTGTTCTTCTAATCTTTTTGATATTCAGGTTGAATTCGCTTGGGTTTACTGAGCTTTTCATCCTTTTTATAATGTGAGCGTATGTCTGTCCGTCTTTAGCCGTGACTTTAATCGCGGTTGAGGGGTCTGCTTCTTGTCTTGTTTTGTTCAGCTTTTCTCACTTTTTCTTTTTTTTCCTCTCTTTGCTCTTTCTTCTTTTGCTCTGGTGATTCGGTTACAATGCTTCATATATATTATAGACAACAACTCATCAGACACATAGTCTTATTTTAACATATTCATATATATTTCTTTCTACATCTTCTATTACATTACTGTTGCGCAACGTTTCGAGGCTAGATTTGCCTCATCATCAGGCTCTATATATAAAACATAAAAACATAAATCATAAAAACTTCATATGTAAACTCATATCTTTTACATACATTACAAATTACAAAGTATATCAAACCTTACCTACAATCCATACTATTTCCTCTCATTTCAGGTTACATCCATAAGTACTTCGTCAATTATACACAATAAAATATACACAAACACAGCAAAAAGCTCGTAGAACATTTACTACTTATCGTCATTCTATCAACAAAATAAAATATCTCATGACTTCCTATTTACATTATTCAGATTAACTACATCACAAATTATTTTCTCATTCCTGTATCATCTTTCCTATTCTTACATCGATGCCTCATACTTGCTCAAGTCACGTGATAACAAACATCAGAGGTCAAAGAATCATTTCCATTCACGTTCTCTAAGAGATTGCAATATTGCATCGTAGCATCTGGTAAACTGATTTGACTCAATCATAGAATTTACAGTCTTATTATTTTTGATATGTAGCGTTTCTAGGATTAACCTTTTCTTTTTGTTAGATTCTTTACATACGATCTCAGTTTCTGCAAAATTGAAATCATGGTTATCATTGATTCTATGCGTTGAAATTGAGTTATGAAACTGCCTGTTCTTCATTATGTTATTTCTATGTTCTTTTACGCGTTCACCTAACCTCCTACATGTTTGTCCTACGTAACTTCGTTCACATTTCAGGCAAGGAATCTTATAAACAACATTTTGTTGTTCTTCAACCTTAATCTTATCTTTTAACTTTTTTATAACATTCTTTTGATTTACAGTTTTGTCTATTATATTTATATTAAACTTCTTCTGAAGGCTTTTGCTCATTTGTTTCTTTATACTTGGAACATATGGCAGGACAATTTTACATGGTTCACATTCTATTTCATCAGGTCCTATCACATTTTCTTTATTATTTACTACATATTTGTATAACCTCCTATTTACATGTTTTGATATAAATCTCATAGAATAACTATTACTGACTAAAAGTTTAAAAATCTTTTCTAAATTACTACTATAATACCTTCTATCAGATAGTTTAACCATCCTATCTACCAGAAACAACAGTACAACACCGCAACCCGATCACTGGAAGGTCAATGCAAACTTACGTGCACCTTTGCAGATATGCAAAGGCCAAAAATCCATTTTTAAAATTACAACTATAAACAGAAACTAGATTCCAAATAATTCAATTCTTACAAAAATCTTCACTTTTAAACCACAAAAATCCCCATTCAATTAAAGTAATTAACAACTACAAAAAAAAGTCAAAGTAGGGCGACAAGCACTCCCGGAGTGAACAACCACTCACCAACAAAAAAAAAAAAAAAAAAAAATTCAAAAAGCCTACTCACACGCAAATTGTTGAGTACCCAATGACCTTGATGGTACATAAACCCTTTCCGAATATGCCATAGTGCACACAAAAGCTTATAATACAGAAATATAACCGCAAATCACTTCCAAAAGTGGCTTTGCATATCTGCAAAGCGGTGCAACGAAGGGTTAATAACTCTTACGTACATATCCAATAACAGAAAGACATTTTAAAGAGCAATTTATGTTAATTATGACCAGTATGAAAATTTTACTTCCCATAACCAGAAATTGGGAATTGTTAAAATAGCATTTTTAAATATATATTTGAGAGGTTTTATTCAAGTCCAGTCTTTCACTAAACAAGTCCAGAATTATTTTGAAATATTTTTTCTGTGGAAATAAAAATATTCCTCGACATTTCCAGTGACCACAAGCTTCAGAGAAAGTTATGTAATGATAAGGAAAATAGATTTTTAGATTTCAATGGAAATACTGGTTTTGGAGTCCCAGAATACCAAAAGGAAGTGTTTTTTTGTTGATGCTTTTTTCTGGCCATGAACAACACTAAGACCTTAACGTTTCATTAGATTCCCAGACCTTAACGTTTCCCAGTTGGATTATATTAACCCCACAATAACCTCTGCAATTCTGAAAAACATTGTTCAAATTTTAATTTGTCATTGAAGGTTTGGAGGTAATATGAAGCCCCTGAGATATTTTCAAAATTTTGTCAAAAATGACTAATTTTTTCTTTAACTTTCTTGTAAGAATAAATTAAGAAAAAAATATTCAGCAGTAATAGAGGCCAGCTGGGAAAAAAAGGAGCAAACCAAAAAGCTAGCCTCGACTAGAGAGAGTAGAAAACTTTTATGAGAAAGTTCAGCACCACTGGTTCGTGTTGTGTCACTACCTTGAGGAAGAATCCTTTATAAGACTTTCATTACAATTTTTGAGTGAAAATGCCACTCCTACTCACAACTCTTACTCTATCACATACCACGAGCTGTTGGTATGTGTACATGATTAAACTAGTTTCTTTTTCTCTGAAGCGGAACCGTAGCCCCTTTTTCTTTTTCGTGAATTTTTTAAATAGTCAACTGCACAGTACGATCGCACAGTGAAATAGTGGTTCACAATTTTCCACTTCAAATTGCAACATAGTGGAATGTCCACACGTATATCCTGTACAATTTTTTCTATAAGTTTTAAACAACTACTTGACATTAAAACATTTTTATACTGCCTGAACAAAATTTCAGAGTTACGGATTAGCTTCATGATTTCTGTGTTAGGCATCTTGAGTCCTCCTTGGTCTAACCTATTAACTAACATATCAGAAGAAATCTCATCAGTTTTACTCCGTAGGAAGGATGCACACAAATCGCACAAAATCTTGTTCTTCAACATAGCATGGATAGTACTACCCCCTATATTACAAATATTGTTCATATCCCATGGGCTTAACGTACAGCTCTTCACAGTTAAAGTTGGAAGTACTTCTTTTGGAAGATCCTGTTCAGTATTGGATGCTTCATCATCATGACAGTCTATATTTACAACTTGAGAGAGCTCAGACTGCTTAGATGAGCTGAAATAGTCCACTAAAAATTGATCACTATCACTCATGTATGATGATCTTTTAACATCTGATAGATCTTGTAAAGTGCAAATTAATTTTAGTGCTTTAAGGCAATCTGCTGCAGATGGACAAGAACCTGCTCTCCTTCTCACCTGAGAAAAAATATTCTCAATTCCATCTTGTGTGAATCGATGGAGCAGAACAAACTTGAAGTCATCTTCCAAGAGCTTCTGTGTAATTTCGCAGAGTGATAACGTAGAAAGCAGAATCCCTGTATTCAAAGGTTTCCATCCATTGCCAATACGTATTTTCTGAAATAGTTCCACAAACTTCAAAAGACATGGAATCCTTAAGTGCTTATTTCTTGTGGTAATGGCAGCTTTGGAAATTTTGGACGAGCAAATGAAAAACCATTTGTGTACCAAGCGGCAGAAAAATGCTGTGGATAGGGCTTCTCTTGGTAGAGCTCCCAATGAGACAGCTACCTCCAAACCCGCAGCTGTCTTTAGCGAAAAAAAGCGTACAGCTGATCCCACATTCATAGAGCTGAAGTGGTCTGGAAGAATATCGATTCTTTTCAGATGGTGGAGAAATCGCAACTCCCTTTTATTCTCCATATCTTGGAACCACAATTCGACAATATATTGTCCGTGGACAGTGCAAGTAGGGAGCTCTTCATTGACAACAACATCCTCGGGAAGCTTCAAACCAGTTCTCAGCAAAGCACGCTTTAAATTTTTTAAAAGGTGGCAAACGTCAGGTATCACATTTATTTCATGGCCATTGAAAGGAAACTTTATTTGCCTTTCGTGCTCAGTAACTGCGACACCCAAAGTATTCCATGCGCTCTGTTACTGTTTCCCATGTCTGAGCAAATGCCCAGCACATGCAAGCCACAGCTTTCACAGAAGTTCAGGCACTTCTCTATCAGTTCGTGCATGAGGCGACCTTCAGTAGAAGGCCCAGTGACTTCACATGCTATGACCTGTTTCCAATTGTCATGGACTCCTCGTACCAGAACAACTGTTAAGTGGTTCCCTTCCACTTCGGTAGAGCCAAGTGTGACTTGCCCACAAAATGACCGTTTGTGTTTCACAAATTCTATGTTTGCGTTAATTTCCATCTCATCTACACAGAGAACACACTTTTTGTTAGGGTTGCCCAGGCTAGCAACTTTGTACAACAATAGTTTAAAGAGATCTGTAAAAACCCCCAAAATCAATTTGAAAATGTTGCAGCCTCTTTACCAGGGTGCTGTATGATGGCATCGGATAGTTTGTGCTACGCAAATAATTGTAACCATGAACACCTAAACTAAATCTTAACTTACAACCTAAAACTACCGATTGATCATCCCACTTTCGGGGGGATACTATCACTCTGGAGAGCTTTTATCTGACCGTTGGTCAAGAATTTCTTCAAATTCCTCTCCAATGTTTCAATCTGCTTCTTCAGTGAGGCAACTTCCAGACGAAGACGGAGATTTTCTTTCTCGTGCACACAATTTGTCTGGCATGTTCCATTGTTTCCAGTTCTGGTTGTAGTCATTGGTAAAACCTACAAAAAATAAACATAAATAACAATTCACCAATTGAATTAATAACATTAAATTGTTCCCTATCAATATTTTTTTCACAACATTTTTAAAACTGCAACTGTCACATCAATGCTCAAGAAAATGAACCAACTATACCCCAATCTTTTTTTTCCCATAAGTGCAAAAATCTATTTCATAAAAAGTTAAAGAAATTTCTAAATTCAAGAGATTCCAAACATCACTTAAATAAAAACAGATCCACTTAATATTTTTTATTCACATTCATTAACGAGATTCTAGCATTTCTAGCCGTGAATGTCCCAAATGGCTTCACAGACTTATCAAAAGCTTTGTAATGTTGTAGATCAAACGTTTTTCAAAGACATGTATGGTAGTTGGGATACCGCATAATGATAGATTGAATCCTACCTAGCTAAATGACAACTAATTGTAGAAACACCCTTCTAAAATGGTAATATGAATAACACAATAAGCAACTGTATATCAGAAACAAGACTAATTATATACCAGAATTCACATTTGATTCTTCGTTCTTCCTATTATCAATATGCCAAAAGCAACAGGTAATTACAAAGCAGATGACCCTAAGTTTGCATTGAAATCAGAAACACACAGATCACTACATGAAGACAGACACAGCTTCACAAAATCTCAGCAACTGGTTTTCTCATGTAAATTTATAAATGATAGATTTTTAAATGTAGACAAATTTGGAACTACCTTTTTATAATTCACACACCAATCCTAATTATCCCAACCTTCAGCTCGATAGTAACAGCATTCATTACAAGAGACAATGTCTGATTATTCCTACAGAGCAACGGCTTTGAGAAACATTCAAAATGTTAACTAGAAACATTCCTAAAAATTCTGTTTTGCATTAAAAACAATTTCAACACATTTCACCAAAACATGGACTTTTGATAATTGTTTTCTTGGTTAGGAATCCCAAAAACTTTCAGAACCACATTCATTAGAATAAAATGAGATTCATTTGAAAAGGTTTTCATGTTACAACCCATCTTCACGTAACTTCTCGGTAACATGCAACAGTTCAATGAAAAATTTTTCATTTTTAATATTTTTTGTTTGGACCTATATTTTGCAATTCTGTAATGGTTTAGTACATGCGACAAAAATTGAAATGCTCCAAATTAACAGACACCCTCAAATAGAAAATTAATTTTTCAAATTTAGAATAGAAATAGCAAAGATTGATAGCCTTACAGATTTTGAAGCAACTTCTTTCCCTCTCTTCGAAGTTGTTTCTGCACATTGAGCCCTTTCATGCAATACCTAAAAAATAATGCCTTTTAATAAATAGTCATTTTCAAAGCATCCATGTAAACTGACTTCAAGTAACTTCCTGCAGATGATTCAAGAACTTCCTCCTCTTGGTTAGCAGTAACATCACTAGTTTGAGAAACCTAGAAATATTATTTTTTTTAAAAAAAACTTCAACTTTCAAGAAATGTACTTTCAGCACATAATCAAGGAACGTAATTTGGACTTACTGTGGATAACAGAACATTTTGAACCCTCGGTTCAGCATCAACATTGGCAGGCAAAATCTACACAAAAACAATCATTTTCAATAAATAAAATAAGTTAATACATGACAATATTACATCATATCATACAACTTACCTTATATTTAGACCTTGTGTGTAATAACTGTTTGGGAGGGTTAGGTACATCAAACAAAGTTGGAATAGCACTTTGTTTCAATTTCCTCCAACCATCTATTCTTTTGGTCTCCCATTCACTTTCTTCAAAATGAACCTATACAAAGCGGGATCAATACTTTTTATAACTTAAAACAAGTTGTAGCTTTCAAGAAATATCTTATATCGAACACCGCCATTCGGTGCTAAATTGCAATGAAAAGGATAACAATTTGAAGTGGGGTTTGTGATTACATATAAATAACTAAACACACAACAATAGCTTTTCTTTATACTGACAAATATTCCAGAACTAAAGAAATCTTACATCACACAGCCGTGAACTATCACTCGGAGTCCACTTATCCCGTCGGCAATTCTGTATCCACTTTGCTCTTCTTTTCTCGTCTGCTGGGAATCTAAAAAGCCTGTAACCTTTAGCACTGCTGTTGGCGCAATTGTATGCCGAACATCCGTCCATAGTTACGTTAATACGCACGAAAACCGACAAAAAAAAAACAACCTCCGAAACACACAGGCGCAACACACACGTTCTTACGGGCACGAGGCGAAGAGTATGAACCAAAATGGCGGGTTACTATACCTACTTTTATAGAGCCCTACTGTCCGCTAGATGGCGTCTGCAGGGTCCCTCCGCCAGAAGGCGCCCGCGTCGCCGGTTGCGTGGCAGTCTGAGCTCCTAATATGTCTATTTCCGTGTTGGGGTCACTAAATATAGCAATTCGCCATTTACTCTTGCTATCTATCAAATAACGTTTCAGGTTTGGCGCTTATATCTGTGCATTCGCCAGATGTTAGGCCATCCGTTCCACGTACCTGGCGTTCCAACAGCGATGTTTTTCCGTCACATACACCTAATATCCAGGAGCCGTCACGGAGTGCGTGCTAACATCCCCGACCAGACCTACCAACCCCCCTACCTTCACCCATTGCTGAACGTGTAATGCCCGTTGGACAGATGATTCTGCACTTTTAACTGTGAATTCTCTCTCCATAAAACTGGTTACTGGCATCACTATCACTATGTTCATCTTCTGATGTTTCCAATGAATTTTGGAACTCGCAAGCACGGACTCTTCTGGCCATTTTTCTTTTTCTACCTGGTGTAGGCTGTCATTAGACCACCTTTGTTGCTGAAGAAATTCAGTGGGACTATCACTGACAGAGATGTCTTCTCTATTTTCTTCACATGGCAACACTGTGCAGAACACTTCATATTTAATGGGAAAATGCCTGTCTTCCTGAAACCTGAGCATATGTTATTTTCCGTGCTTGGTGCCAATTCGTCGAGGGTTTCTCCCAGAAGCCGAGGAAAATACTTTTTATCAATTCCTGAACCCTTATTGTTCGTACTACTCTTCCAGTTCTCCATGACCTTTCGCCATGCCTGTTTTAATGGTCTCAACAGAGCTACATCCAGAAGCTGCCTCAAATGTGTGTTGTATGTGGTGGTAAAAAGACAAACTCAATGCCAGTGTTATAGGCGATTATATTGGGGACCAGCAAATGGCCTTTTCTACTGCGAACATTCCGCATACTGGCCTCCTGGAGAACGAATTTTTATGTGAGTGCAATTTAATGCTCCGATTGCTTTTGGAAATTTGGCTACTCGATAAAAATCTATGCCAGCTTACCTTAAATCAGCTATGTCTGCGGAAATTGTATAAATCTGGGTGTCAAGCTGCGCTTTGGCTAGACAACTCTATGAATAATACGGTTAGCAAGAAACTACGATTAGTTTGTAAAACAGTTCTTCGTTTACAATTATTTACATTTTATTTAACTTTCTATTCAATACAAATTCATCCAGCTTGATGGTAGGATAAGGTATAGATTTCAACATCCTTTCATTAGAAAAAGCATTACATTTCAATTGACTACACAAATTTAAATTTCAATTCACCACAAGTATTTTATTTTTCATTGCCTATGTGTTAGAAGTAGATCTTATGATTTTTTCAGATACGAATTGTAATTGTAATTTGTTAATTGTAATAAAAACCGTGTAAAGCATTGGTACTGAATTGGAAATATAAATTGTAAAGCGATTAAAAAAATTGAAAACCGAAATGACACACGAGTGATCTATTTCAGGGAAGATATGTTTATTAGGTATAATGTCAAAAACGTGCAGATTATAATTACCTGTCCTAAAAACTCTTTTCTCTGCGGAAATGGCATTTATCGTATCTCTTCTTAAATTTTCCCACAGGATTTTAGATGATCGTGTGTTCGAAATACATAACTTACGGAATTAAACTCCTCTATTAATGAAGCCCATGCTTAGGCTTTATCCCCGCGATTTGCCCCATCAGTTTTTCTACTCGTAACCGTCTTGTGCTTGTGGAGCAAGTCCACAAGAATTTCCTTCTCTTCTGCCGAGAAATTGGCGGTTCTGGTTCTTTTCGTCATAGCAAATTATAGACATCAAAACAACAATTAAACACAACAAAACTTGTACAATACCACAATCACCACAATTGAATGGCAGGGAATTTAGTAGGGTCAAAGTGGGGTAAATGTAAACGGTTTTTTCAAGATATGATTTACACATTTAGTTAACTGTATGTACTAATCATTTAAACATGCTTTCAAGTATGCTTTGGGTATTGTTTGGTAGATACATGTACCTTTAATGAAATTCCAGTGTATCAGAATTGGAAGATTAATTTTTTTAATGTTTACATTTACCCTATAGAATTTTTAAGTTTTTACATTTTCCCGACGTGTATGGGATAAATGTGAACAGTGTATTTTTCCTGCATCTCATCTTTTTTCAGATGACTGGTTTTTGTTTTTCATTTTTGGGTCGACCTCTCTGATTTTGACCTTTGTATTTGATTTCTCTTAAGCTTCTTTAAACCTTTCCAAACCAATTTCAGTCGTCAGCACTTCTCCATACAGTGAGTTGTTTAAGTCTAGGAACTGCCTTTTTCTTGGCCATTTTATGATTAGATAGATCAAATAGCTTACATTTTTAGAAAACGCACAATCGGTAGATTGACCTTTCGCCTGTTTTGCTGTTGCTGCTACATGTGTCAACACGTCTGGTTGACTACTTGTTGAAGGCGTGGAAGAGACGCTGAAATTAACATTTTCCCGTCCAGTTAATGCACGAGTTAAGGATTGAAAAGTTTTAACAATTGAATGTTTTACGGGACTATCTATGTCAGGAATTTGCATTCTAGCAAAATTCGACGAATCATTAATTTCATCCCCGCGATTTTCCGCAGTGCTGCTTTCAATGACTTCTGTTGGGTTTACTTCCGGCCGTGACTGGTACCTTGCCCTCTTTTCTTCATAGTTCATTTCATTCATTCACAGCTGAAAATTTAGAAGGATCAACTGAACTGGGGGAACTGAAGGAGCAACTGATTTATGTCCATTGACATAAATCTTGATATTATATTTTCTTGTGCAAGCGCCATTCCACACCTCTGCAAGTAGAGAAGCCAATGTATTCTTGGGAAGCCTTCCTGTACCTATCCCAAACTGCCTTTTCCAAAAGGCCAATAATCTTTTGTCCCAAGCTGTTTTCACTGGCCCGAAGACACACTTATCTAAAGGCTGATGCTTATCAGTCAACTGACTCGGAAATTTAATAATTTTAATATTATTTTCCATTGCAAATTCTACAGTTCTCATATTAATGTGTGAAAAATTGCCATCGTACGTAACTACACTTTTGTTTTGTTCAGCCTTAAGTCTAAGATTGTTCACGTGTGCTATAAAACAATCTTTGAACCAATGGAAGAAGTGTGGTTCCTCCATCCAGTGTTCATTGAGGCGGCATAAATCGTCGCAGAATAGCATTATTGTCTTCACTGCCTTTGTAAACAATAAAAGGTGGCAGTTTGTTTCCATCTGCAGAGACGCAGGCCAGCACAGTAACAGATTCTCGCCCTGATCATCCTGATATTCGACTGAGAGCTTTCCCTTTTCGCCAATTGCACGGAGTCTGCTGGGATCAATATTAAAACCGGTCTCATACGCACATAAGACAAATGCTCCATCGGATGTATCACCTTCCTCCAAAGGTTTTATTTAGTAGATCATAAAAATCGCATACTTCATCTTGTTTTCTGGCATTTTCCCTGGATTTCTGGAGGGGCTTTGGCTTTTTGAAAGATAGCTCGGGGTGCCTGCTCATAAAGGAATAATGCCAATCATTTCCATGAACACCGTTTTTAAATTTAGTTTTCAGATTATTCAGTTTAACATGCTATCCCACTACTTTCAAGAGTTCTTCTTTACTACAGGGGTTTCGCATTTTTGCCCGCTGTTTTATACATTCCACGATATCTCTTTGTACATCTGGGCGCAAGGTTACTCTGACACCTTGTCCTACTTGCTCCATCGTGCTGTCTCTACCTTTCACCCTGTTGTAAATTACTAACATGGACACCTTGTACGCAGAACTTGCTTGACGATATGATTTCTTGGCTGTCCGGGAGACGCCGAAGGTCAGTGTGTTTCTGTGTTGCAGTTCGCGCGCATGTTGTGTTTTAGTGCTTTGTGTAGGTGGTTGGTGTAGGTTCTCGTCGGACCTTTGTCGTTTGCCAACTTGGCGTTTAAGTTTAGTCACATTTGTGACTTGTCATTTATTTAGTGTGTGGCCCTATGCCCTCAGTATGTCCGAGGGAAGAGCTTGTCTTCTTCGTCCTATGGTGAGGACATGTGAGAGTTGTTTCAGCGGCGTCGGTGCTTCCCTAGTTTGAAAGGCTTCATTAAAAGAAAGCCGTCGTAAGGGACTCGATATCAATGTGACGTCGTTTAATTACTCAGACCCGGGTTCCTGTTACGTACTTCCGTAGGGCTATTCGGAGCGCAGATCTCTACGCCCCGCCTTGTCGCTACAAGATTGGCAATTTTGCTGCCGTTTCTGTTAGCGCCGAGGCCGCCCCATGAATTATGTCTGGCGTTGTAATCACCCAAAAGGATTACTTTGGAATTTAAAGCGAGAAGCGCCTCAATTCCAGCCGGATCTAAGGTTTGGTCCGGGCAGTAGACGGACACGACAAGAAGTCGGCCGCTTCCTACCCGGACGTAGGCCCCGACCGCCTCTAGAGACGCCAGAGCAATAGCAGGGATTTCAGCTTCGAGCTGCGGCAGTTCGCGGCGAATCGCTAAAGCGACGCCGCCACCTGGCCTGCCAGCGCGATCTCGGCGATAAACAGCGAACCCCCGGAGTTTGAATTCGCGTTCATCGCTAAGCCACGTTTCTTGTAAAGCCAAGATATCAAGCTGAAATTCAGCTAAGAAATGATCTAAAAGCTGGGCTTTGAAAATCGCACTTCGCGCGTTCCAAGTGCAGGCGCGGAGAGGTGCTGTTCGCATAGCTACGTGATGGTTTCTAGGCATTGTCAGGCAGTAAAGAAAGAATACGCTCCATCATACTCAAGAACTGGATCTTGATAGATGAAGGCTGCGCAGTTGCGGGTGCAGTGGGCCCCGCTCCGGCCGCCCCTGAGGGCGGTGCGCTGGCACTGGCGAGCGGCGCTCCGCCGAGGCATTGCGCTACCTCACTCCAGGCCGGCCCGCCGCTAGCTGCGTTCCGAGGCGCCTGCTTCAGGCGGGAGGGTCCCTCGGTTCTTTCGCGCGCGTCTGAAGGACGCGGTGGCAATTTGCAAAAGCTGCATCCTTGTGTAGGATGCAGCGTGATGCTGCTTGCAATTGCAGCATGTAGGGCGAAGCTGGAAATTGCCCCGTTTGGGGCAATGAGCCGTGCCGCGGTATTCGTCCCCTGCAGGGTGACCCTCGCCCGTGCAGAGGCGGCAGCGCACAGTGTACTCGCAGTTGCGAGCAATGTGGCCCCACCGGCAGCATCTCAGACAAAATCGCGGTCGCGCCCATTTCTCCCTCTCGACCACAACAGTGAAAGATTCCAGCTGTCGAATTTGATAGATCCTACGCGACGCTGCGCTGTCACTGAGGGTGACAGTGAAAGTGCCTGTGGGCACTTCCACACGCCGCGTTTCGGTGCCTGTTGCACCTTGAGCTACGCCGGAATCGTGGTTTCTGGCGGCCACGATTTCTTTTAGCAGTGAAATTTGCTTCACTGCTTTGGGAATGAAGCCGAGCTTACGCAACTCGGAATCAACATTCTCCGCGGTGTAGCCCTGTGGAAGGCCTCTGATAAAAATCCTGAGCAGCTTTTCAGCGTTCAGTTAAAAATCTCGCTGCGAGCGTATCGCTCCGCCTCCGCGGCACGCCTATGCGGCACGGTCGAAAGTGTGCATGAGCATTGCCCAGACATGCGCGTCTCCGCGACGCCGGATTCCTCCGCAGACTCACCAATTGGCGTCTCGGCGGGGGCAGAGGCTGCAGGGCTGCCTTGGGCGGCGGCCGTGTTGTCAGGAGCGTTGTCAGCAGCGGGGGCGGCAGCGGGGCGGTGCGGGGCGTCCCGTCGGCGGCTCTCGCGCTGGCTGGCGGCGTTGGCGCTGCCTTCTCTTTGAAGGCGGGCGTGGTCGGCGATGATGCTCTCGTCTGTCGCTCGCGGGATCACGCAGGTGTGAATTGCGTTGCCATCGAATGGGAGTAGACGGCGGCACGGTTCACAGCGGCCCCGCGAAGTGAAGCGGATGGTGCGCGTTGGCGACACAGATTGCGAGAAGCGCAGCCGCTGCTGGCGCATCTGCAAGGGCGATAGGTTTTGCAGTTGCGGTACGTTTTCTAGTAATTGTGCCAGTAATTGCCTGTCCTCGTCGCCGTTCATTTCTTTCCTATGTTTTCCATTTCTGATAAACTAACACTTCCTAATAAACTAACAAACTAAAATGACTAGTGCTATTCGAACTGTTATATCTACTATTACTATTACTATCCACCACCGCTAATTTTATCTCTGAATCTACGTGAATTCTAAACGCGAACACTACCCGGACGTCACGGAGAGGTCCTCGACGCAGCTCCTCCGGCGTCTCTTGCGTCTCTTTTATAAAATGGCGTCCACGAGCAATTGGACTTTCTTGTGGCGGCCTGTTCCCTTGCGGGAGCGCTTCCGCCGGAGTTTAACATTTTCACAGTTTTTTGATAGTTTTTGTGGCCGCCCTATGGTATGTCCATGTCTGGGCGGCGCACGTGGGTGTTCACTTGCACTAAGTGTTTTTGATTGTGGTTCACTATTCGCGTTTCCGTCATTGTTTAAACAGCTCCAAACAAGAAATGAGGCGCTCGCCTCGATTCACTTTGCCAAACGGTAGTTCTTAGGGCCTTTTTTGTTTTAATTTTATTTATAAAAATGATACATATTTATACAATTGATGAGTGAAGTATGAAACTACAGAAAATGAGTCAAGATGAAAATGAAAATAATGTGAAATAATAATAAAATAAAGTGGGTGAATAAATTGAGATAAAGTAGAATGAAATAAAATAGAATAAAATAATAAATTACGTAAGAGAGAGTGAAGCCCAATTGGCAAACAAATTTTGTGGAATTATACCAGTAGGGAAACTAAAACAAACGAAATTTGCACTAAATTAAATGAATAAATAAACTAAAACTAAAAACCAATAATTACAAAGACATTTAAGAGACCCTCCACCTTTTTTTTTTATATTTCTAAACTAGCTAATCTACTTAAGTTTACCCTGCACCTTATCTTGCCTAATCTAACCTAATTTTAATTGTTTTGTTGTTTTAATTTTGTGTTTTTTATTTGGTTTTGAATTTTATTTTATTTGATGTTTTTGCTTCGCTCCGACCCCCCCCCCTCGCCACTCTCGGCCGCCGCCGCCGGACGCCCAGGGCCAGACCGCGCCGGCCAATCACGGCGCGAGGAGCGTCGGAGCGCTGATTTTCTTCATTTTTCGCCTTTTTGCGCGCGCACTACATTAATATTGTTTCGTTATGTACAGGAGAATGACTGGAGAAACAATTTTTAAACTATATCTTAATTATTAATCCTTAAACTATCCTTAAGAACTATGGATGCTGCAGTTGGCAGCGTATGTTGCCCGCAGCGAACTCCTTTCAGTGAGCTGCGGAGGACGATGGCGTGTCTGGGGTGTGTGATTTAGATTTAATTTTGTGTGCTGAGGGGGCGTTGTGATGTGTGTTATTGTGTTTGTGTGTTATTACGGGGGTTTGAAAAACATATCAGAGGGGAGGTGTTTCAATTTGTGTCGGGATTTTTTGGCATAATATTGCGCGTAGGGCGCGAAGGTGGGGTGGAGGTGTAAATTGGTGAAGATGTGTTTTATTCGCTCCGTGGCAAGTTTGTGTATTGTTGTGGTGATAGTGTCAGTGTTTCTGTCGGTGAGTTCAGTGTCTAGAATTGTGCCTGGAGGAGGCTTAAAGGCGGCGCGAGTAAAGAGGTGTTCCGCGCGCGTGAGCTTCTCACGGCGCGTTTCCGCTGCCGTCGCCCACACCTCGCATGCATAAAGCCCCGCGCTCCGTACGCACGCGAGATACAGGCGAAGTTTCAATTTATCTTTAAGTGTTTTTGTTCTGAAGAGGGGCATGAGCCTGTGTATGCGTTGTGACATGCGTTGTGACATGTTTGTTCTAGTGTTTTTCAGGTGCGTGTGCCAAGTTAAGCGTCGGTCGAAGGTGACCCCGAGGTATTTAATTTCGTCTTGCCACGGGAGCGTGTGCGTGTAGGCGGATGGGAGCGACAGTGTGCGCGTTGTGCGAGAGTTTATGAGTAAACAGAATTTGCCTGGCATTTCTGCGCATTCAGCGTGAGACCGTTTTCCGCACTCCACGTTGTGAGTGCGTTTGCGGCGCGCTGTAGTTTTTCGAGGGCTAAGTTAAGTCGGCTATCTTTGACTGCGAACGCTACGTCGTCTGCGTAGATAAATTCGCTCACTCCGGCAGTAGTAGGCGCGTCGTTGGTGAAGAGAGAGAAGAGAAATGGAGAGAGCACGGCGCCCTGGGGAACGCCGGCAAGAATGGGGCGAGAAGATGAGAGGCAAGATTGGCTCAATTCTGAGTGTCACTCTGTTTGCCATCGCTATCAATAGTATAGCGTCGATAATCCGAGAGCCGGTGAAAGCATCGCTCTTCGTTGACGACTTTGCCATTTTCTGCTCTTCCAAGAGTATTCAAGTGATAGAGAGACAATTACAACTTGTCCTCAACAAATTGCAGCAATGGAGTGATGCGACAGGTTTTAAATTCTCCGCATCAAAAACTAGCTGTATGCACTTCTGCAGGATTTATCATCTTCATAACCACCCCGATCTTTTTCTTGGAAGCCATCTTCTACCTTTTGTGGACTCTGCAACTTTCCTTGGGCTTACTTTCGATAAGAGCCTAACTTGGCGAAATCATATACGTAAACTGAAGAGCCGATGTGTCTCACCTCTGAACCTCCTCCGCACCCTTACAGGCAGCTCTTGGGGAGCAGACCGTGTGTGTCTCTTGCGTTTGTATAGAACCCTCATCCGCTCTGTTTTGGATTATGGATGTATTGTATATGGGTCAGCGTCACCATCAACCCTCCGGCCATTAGATACCATTCACAACGCCGGTATAAGAATTAGTACAGGCGCCTACCGCACGAGTCGCATCGAATGCCTCTTGGCCGAAGCTGGAGAACCATCTCTGAGCCGAAGGCGAGATATTTTATTAGCCTCTTATGGGGCTAAAGTGTCGGGACTGGTTGACCACCCTTGTCGTCGTATAATCATCCACCCAAAGTATGAGTCCTCGTACATTCTTCGAACATCGTTACCCCATCCCCCAGGTATTAGATTACGAAATCTTCTCCGGGAATTAAATGTAGAACTTCCCACCCCTGTGAAACCCACAAGTGACCGGATTCCCCCTTGGAAACTCCTCCTTCCCAGTATTGACTTCAGACTCTCCCATCTGCCCAAACAAACTACTAGTCCTCTGGTTTACCAGAAGCAGTTTCTGGATATGAGAGAATCGTATCCGGATCATTTATTCTTATACACGGATGGTTCATCGTGCAGCGACGCGGTGGCATGTGCTTTTTACTGTATCAGGGCCAGCAAATCATTTCGGCTTCACTCCAAATGCAGTATTTTCACTGCCGAAATGTATGCCATCTTTGAGGCCCTAAAATACATTGAATCAGCGACGTTGCGGCGAGTAGTTATCTGTTCCGATTCTCTCAGCTCTCTTCAAGCCGTCTCCCGTCCTTCGTCAGACTACCTGACCTTATCCGTTCAAAGCCTGATTCATCGTCTTCTGTCCCGCCGCTATGACCTGGTACTTAGTTGGGTCCCAGGCCACGTGAGTATCAGAGGGAACGAACTGGCCGACCAGGCGGCGAAATCAGCGACTCGTAAAACTCGTATCGACATCCCTTCTGTGCCATTGTCCGATGTTCAGGCTTTCTTGAAACGATCCGTGCTTAGAGCGTGGCAAACAGAGTGGCACAATAGCACTTTCAAACTAAGTACAATAAAGAATTCTGTGTATCCCTGGCGCTCCTCATCACGGTCCTGTAGGCGCGAGGAAGTGATTTTAACCCGTCTTCGTATCGGACACTGCCATTTCTCTCACGGCTTCATTCTTCGAAATGAAACTCGCCCCATCTGTGACTCGTGCAAGACTGTTCTTTCCGTGGAACACGTCCTGCTGTACTGTAGGAAATTTGTTGGCAGTCGACGAAGACATGACCTGGGCAACTCGCTACAAGTGGTGCTCGGGGATGACGATTCTGCGCTCTCAAAACTTTTTCGTTTTTTGAGAGAAAGCAGAATATATAATTTTATTTGAAAGATAACAATGTTTTATGTTTTTGTTTGGCCCCTTTACAGCCAATTTTACGTTTTAAGATAAATTTTACGCGCCCTTTTTCTATTTTCCTTCTGCCATTTCTACATGTATGCCTGAAGCAGAATGCGAGCCTTCTTTTTAGCCAATGTACATGCTTTTAAACAGTGAGTAAGTTACATATGCAACACTGAATATTCTTTTCTCCAAATACTCTGGCATGGGCGCAAATGACCACAGCAGTCGAAGCGCCCTCTAAACCCTATTCAATCAATCAATCAAGATTGGTATCTCACACGAAAAGTGCGAGATGATAGATAACTAGTAATAAGATTAAGTAGGAAGGGCGGAACGTAAGGGCGAAGTTTATGAAGGAGGAGAGGGTGGTGGACGGTGTCAAAGGCGAAAGAATAGTCAAAGAATAGAGCGGGAACAGTGCAGCGTCGGTCAATAGAGGAGGAAACAAAGAAAGCGAAGCGAAGTGCTTGTAGAGCGGAGGAGCGATTCTTTCGAAAGCCGAACTGCGTCCCCCTGATGATTCCTCGCTGTTCGAAATCTGGCAGAACTTTCTTGAGAATGAGTTTCTCAAGAAGTTTGCCGAGGATTGGGAGGAGAGAGATCGGACGATAATTTTCCGGGAGACGCGAGTTTTTGTTCGGTTTCGGAAGTACCGTCACAGTCGCAGATTTCCATACCGCGGGGAAATATTGCGTAGAAATGCAGGCATTGTAAATTGACGTGACCTCGCTCGTTTTGTTATAGGCGCTATTAGCGGCCTACGCCTTTTTTGGCGCTCTTCCGCCGTGGTGTTTAGTAGTGAGGGCTGGGAGCAATGAGAGCCCTGCCTCGTATACGAGGCCTTGGAAAAACTCTCGAACTTTGTAGATCAGTTTTGTGGCGTCGAAACGCGCCGAATTTTGAGCAGAAGCTGTGGTATTGATTAAATTAAAGAGTAATGGGAGTAGAAAAATAGTGGAAGAATTGGGGCGGGTGGTTAAGAAAAGAAAACGTTTGCGGCTATTCCGCTATAAATGCTTATTTCTTATATTGCTTAGATTATTGCTATGGTGGTTGTATACAGCGGGCGTCAGATGGGAAATGCTTGCGCCCGGCTGTGGGCATTTTGTCGTAGTATTGTCTATATTGTTGGAAGGCGTGCGTCAGTTCGTTGCTATCAAAGATGTCTTGAATTTGTTTTTTCGCGGTAGTCAGTATGTATTCGTCTATCGTCTGTAAGTCGAGTTGTTTATAGTAGTATTTGTATGGTCGCCCTGGTTCTGGGCGGCACGCTGTGCGGATAAATCTAGTTTCCGCTCTCTTGAGATATCGCATGTTGTCTCTGGCGGCTGTGGCCCATGTGAGGCACGCATATGTTCCGGCGCTGCGAATACACGTCTTGTATAGAAGTGCCTTAGTTTTGAAAGAAACAGATTTTGATCTTAGTATTGGTGCTAGTCTTGCAGTGAACATGCCGATTTTCTTTGCTGCTTCTTTACATTGCTGATTCCAGAGTAATTTTCGGTCGAAGGTTATTCCTAGATATTTTGCGTGTTGTTGCCACGGGATCCGAATGCCGTCTATGCAGAGCGGCGTAGGGATCTCTTCTTTCCGCCGCCAGCTGAAGAGGATCGCCTGACATTTAGCGGGATTGATTGTAATGCCATTTAATTTGCACCAGTGTATTAGATTTGTGGAGGCTTCTTGGAGACGGCGGACTGCACTTTCGGACCGTGAGAATTTAGTAGCAAAGGCCACGTCGTCGGCAAAGAGATATTCGGTTACGTGAGGCGTAGAAGGAAGATCGTGAATGAAAAGCGTGAATAGGAGAGGAGAGAGCACGGCTCCTTGCGGGACGCCGGCGTGAATAGTTTTAAGAGAAGATTTGTATGATTGATATTTAACTTGAAACGTTCTATTGCTTAGATAGCTGAATAGAAGTTGGCATAGGTAGTTAGGGAGGAATTTAGAGCATTTGCGGATTAGAAGATGGTGGTTAACTTTGTCAAAAGCGAAGGAGAAATCGAATAATATGATAGGAATAGTGCAGTGGAGGGCGAGCGTTGAAGCTATTTCCATGGCTAGACGGAAAGTTTGCATTGCCGACGAGTGACCTTTGCGGAAGCCGAATTGGGCTGACTTTATAGCGTTGGCGGCGTTTAATTTGGAAGTAATTTCTGGAAGAAGGAGACGTTCGAAAATTTTTGAGATTTGTGACAGTAGACTGATCGGGCGATAGTTGCCCGGATCAGTATGATTTTTGTTGGGTTTGCCTAGCATAATTATTTGCGCTTTTTTCCAGCTTTCTGGAAAGTAGCCAGCGCGAACGCACGCATTCATTAGTTGCGCGAGAGCTTGAATCGCGCTGCGCGGAAGGTTTTTTATCATACTGGCATTAATTTGGTCCGGTCCGCTCGCTTTTTTGGAGTTGAGTGCATTGATTTCTTTTCGTACTTGTTCTTCCGTAAAAATAATGTGGTCTTCGTCTTCTGGTTTGTCGTCTTCGTCTAGAATGCACTGGTTGAAAGTAGCTGGTAGTTCGTCTGTCACTGGTACGTAGTTGCCGTGATGGAAGGCATAAGTTCTTGTGTTCAGGGGCTTGAATCGATGATGCAACATATTTGCGAAGATTTCCGCCTTTCTTGCCGGGTCGTAAGTTTTCGTTCTATTGATGTTGTCGTTAAGTGCCGTGATAGGCGGCGCCGAGTTTTTAAGCGTACGCTGAACTTTCCATAGGTCTCCGCGGTCTTTCACGTCTGCTTTTTTAATGAAACGCTCCCACTCTGCCTCTCGGTAAGTCTGGAGGAGGCGAGAAACGGCTCTTCTAGTGGTTTGGAATATTGCTTTATCTATCGGATCTCGTGAGGAGTAAAATCTTTTCTGGGCCCTTCTACGCTCCTGTATGAGTGAAATAATGTAAGACGGGAGTGGCTCCCGCCCGTTCGTAAGCGGCGTTCTTTTTGAATTTCTATGGTAGGCGTTTCTAATTTGGTATTCAATTTTTTGTACGGTTTTGTCTATGTCTTCTGGCGTCTCTGGCGCTCGTGAAAGAGGCTGAATCTTATGGGCAATGCGATCCCGGTATTTCTGCCAGTCGGTTTGAATGGAGAAGGATTTTCGTAGTGAGTAGGGAAAAGCGCCGAGAAAGATAGCAGAAATGATTGGGAGGTGATCAGAAGAAAGTTCGTTTAGTGGTTTCGGAACGTTGGGTTGAAGTGATGTGGAGTGTATAATAAAGTCCAGGATGTCGAAAGGTAAATGATTTCGGAGAAAAGTAGGGCCTGAAGGTGGTTGGATCGCAAGTACCGGATTATCTTCTAAGAATTGGTGCAAGACGTTGCCTGCTGGCGTATTTGTCATGCAACCCCATTCTATCCTTTTCGAGTTAATATCTCCGCCGAGTACCGTAGTGGCGCCGGCAGAGAAGAGCGCAGTGAGGTCGTCAGGTAGAAGTGGCGTAGTAGGGCTTCTGTATGCGGATATGAAGTTAATAGGGCCCGTTGCGGTGCCTATTTCAACTATTGTGGCCTCAAGATTTTGGAGCGGGGGCGTGACTATGCGCGTGTGCGGGAGCGTGCGTCGGATGGCGATCGCCGTGCCGCCGCCTGGGCGTGTCGTGCGGTCGTTGCGGTAGACGTGAAAGCCGCGGAGCGTGAACGGTCGGTTGTTATTAAGATGCGTTTCCTGGATTAGTAGCACGGCAACTGCGTAATCCTCGCAGAATTTTTCTATTAGAGCTTTTGATTTTCTTACTGTCCCGTTCGCGTTCCACGAGACGAGATTGTACAGTCTATTGGAAATGTGCGCCATTTAGAAGAATTCTGAAACGGCTTGGAAAGCGCTAAGCACTTTGGTCAGCATGTCTCCCGGGGATTTTAGTATTTGAATAACTGCCTTCGCGGCGGTGATTATCTTTCCGATATTAATGCCTTTGAACATGTCGATAAGTTCTTTCAATTCGGAAAATGTTCCGTTCGCGGGCTGGTCTGCGGTTGGCTGAGTGGCTTGGGCCGTCTCCGATTGGCCGCTTCGTCCCCACCAGGCTGGGGGCGCTGAAGACGGAGCGCGCAGACCGGGGAAGCTATACTGCGATTTTTGTAGGAAGAGGTCTCAAGATAACTCAAATCCCATCTTCGCGATGGAATATGTCACGGTATTTCGCGTCTTTTCTCGGTCTTGCCGGTAGAAGTCGCATGATCGCAAGCACTGCTTCATACGGTCGCGATCGTGCGAAATCTAGCGGAACGACTGTGAATGATACGAAATGCCGTGACATATTCCATCGCGAAGATGGGATTTGAGTTATCTTGAGAGCTCTTCCTACAAAAATCGCAGTATAGTGGCCGGCGGGGGCTGGCTGTGAGCGGACGTGCCCGCGGAGCGCTGGTCGCGTGCGGCGCGCATTTTCTGAAGTTGCTGGCTTCTTACTCGCGCCGCTTCAATATAAAAATGGCATTCCCGGTAGCTGGCCGGGTGCTGCCCTGCGCAGTATGCGCACTTCGGGGGGGTGCGGAGCTTGTCCTGTACAGGACATTGCGCGCTAGCGTGCGCTCCGGCGCACCCAATGCAACGCGCTTGGCGCCTGCACCCGTTGCGAGTGTGGCCCCACGCGCAGCAATTTAAGCAAAGAGGGATCCTGTCATTATCCCGCGGTTCTTCGAATTTAATTCTGAGGTACATTAGGTGCTGAATCTTTTTTAACTCGTTTATCTGGGAGAGATTAAATTCCACTGTATAGAGGCCTAGACCTTGGAATGAATTTGGAGCTAGCTTTTTCTTTATTTCACCGAGGTGGTGAACGATGATGCCGTGACTTTGTATTTCTGATTTTAAGGCTTCGCAGGACAGATCCGCGTCTAAACCTTTAATAACGAGCCGTTTCCTGCGCTCCGGGGTGGCGCGATGAAAATAGTAATAAAGCTCCGTATCTGTTTGGCGGGCTTGGAGGAGTTTGTCGATGGTCTGGTGGTCTTCGACGCTCCCTGGGCGCAGTATTAGAGAGTGCGCATTAATTTGGGCGTAAAGCGTTTTTTTGCAATATTCACGCAAGTGCGCCGTGAGCCCGACCGGGTCGGCCAGCGAGGTTTTTTCTATGTAAAAGCTGCCGATTGAAGAGGATTTCGCGGCCTTAGGGGCGCTATTGCTGTTTTTCCGCTTAGTTTGTTTAGTTTGAGCGGCACTAGAATTATTGCTATTGTTGGTTGCGGGATTTAGTTCTTGGCTGTCAACTACCAAGATCGCATCCGGGTCTGATTCTAAGGCACTGAATTGATTTTGTAGCGCGATAGTTGGCGGCGGTTGCGTTGTCTTTGTCTTAAAGAACTTTCTGGGTATTATAAATGGATTCGTGGAATCCAGGTCATTTGCATTGTCGTTCTCAGTGTCACTTTGGTCGTGGGAGGCCAGGTCGCTCCCAGGTCCAAGGTGAGAGTTGGGTGGGGTAGGGCTGTTCTTGTCAAGGCGGCTGATGATTGTAACGTCAGCCATGACATGTTGTGGGGCAGGGGAGTTTGGGTTGTCATTGTTGTCTTTATTGTCATTTCCCATTTTGTCATCTATTTTGTCAGCATTTGGGGTGTTAAGCTGATTTTTAGATAGAGAAGAGGGGGTCCTAGCTACCACAGCAGCGGCTCGCATTCGGCGGCGAATCTCACCTACAACTGCACCGGGACAGCGTTGGGTTGTTCCAGAGCAGCATAAGGTGGGGTGCTCCTCCGTAGCCTCCAGCTGGAGAAAGTTCGGCAGCCTACGGCGTGGTGTTGGGGCTGTAGCTGCGCGTCATCGTGATGCGCCGCCGCCTAGGCGGCGAACAGCGACGCTGACGGCCGCCGGGTCCCGGCGGCGCGGTCAATTCTTCTTACGCAGCTTATGTACGCGTTACTGCCGAGAGTATGTTTCCTCCGCCAAGCCAGATGCGCTTTTTGCTCTTTTCTAAGAATGCGCACTGGATGACGAAGTGGACATTACTCGGAGCGTGAAACTTGGCAAGGCGCGGCACTGCACGGCGCAGCAATAGGCGAGGCACAGGGCAAGGCAGGAGAGGCAAACGATGTTTCGCCTTCGCTGCAAAACCCGGAATGTGACACCGCGGGTTTTTTTTTCATTTTCCCCCCACCAGTTACCCTGGCGGGGCGGGAATTTATTCAGTGAAGGGTATACATTATTATGCTCCAGCTGTGAAGCTTATGGAGCTTGGGGCGGGCTGTATCTTAAAAAGACTAGCTAAAACTACTTAATACTAATCTTAAATCTATTTACATGATTAGCCTCTTTGGGCCTATCCTAGATTTATACAGTTTTCTGAATTTAATTTATCTAATCTTGAGTTCTTAGGAAAGTTCTTTTATCTTTTTTCTTTTTGACACTCACACACTCATTCATTCTTATGACTATATTTACAACACATTCGCTCGCTCATTCGCTCACTCATTCGTACCCACTACACTGCACTATGTACACTATTTACAACACTATTTGCTCGCCATGGCGCCGACTTCACTCAAGCGTCCGTGGCGCCGCGACGTCTTCGGCCCCGGGCGGCCCAGGCCCGGCGTGGCGCGCGTCCGCGCCGCCCGCGCGATTGCCGGCGTTGATGAGCGGCGACCGCCTCCCACGCACTGCCTGCTCCCCCGCGTCGCACAGCTCAGCGAGCTTGTGCGGGGGAAGTGCGCGGAAGGTGAAGGCGACGTGCTGCGGGCCCTTTCTTCTGTGGAAGGCCCTGTGCACGCCGCTGTTCGCCGCTAAGCCGGTCTCGCGCAGGATGCGCGGAGCGGTCGGCCGCAGCGCCCTCGCGAGCGCCGTTTCGGCCCGCCGCTGCAGCTCCTCCGGGAACTGGCGGCGCACGCCCAAGGTCTCATAGACGTCGGCGTTCTTTGGGAGACGGTCAGGGCGGAGATTGGAAATGTGAGGGCGCGCCGCTCGGTTCTCTGCGACCCGAATGGGGCGCAGAGTGGAGGCCGGGGCTGCCGCAAACACTTCGCACGCGTACGCCCACAAGGGGCGCACGCACGCGGTGAAGAGGCGGCGCTTTAGTTTTATGTTCAGATCAGGAGAGCGGAGAATAGGTTTTAAGAGAAGTGTCCTGGTTTTCATCTTGGCTGCAAGGTGTCGCGCGTGCGCGTGCCAGCGGAGACCGCTGTCAAGCAACACGCCCAAGTACCTCGCCTCGCTCTGCCAGGGGAGATGCGCACCCGCCAAGCTCACAGTTTCATCGGGGTTTGCCCTCTTACGTGTGAAGTTGACAGCTACACATTTCTCTAGGTTCAGAGCGAGTCGCTTCCGACTCAACCAGGCAGGAAAAGTGGCGAGACAGTCGCTTAAGTACTTAACAGACTGCCTTCCGTTCGCCGATTTCGCGTAATACGCAAAATCATCCGCGAACATCAGGAGCCCGCAGCGCTGAATACCAGTTTTTGTTTCAGCAGTTAGCGGCGCGTCGTTTACGTATAAGCCGAAGAGGGTAGGAGAGAGAACACTCCCCTGAGGCACACCCGCCTCGGCGCGTCTGATGGACGAGTATACGTTATTAACGCGCACTCTGAACTGCCTGTCCGAGAGAAAACTCGCGATCAATCTGACGTAGCAATCGCTAATCTCCGACTCCGCGAGGCACGAGAGCAAGCCCTCGTGCCACACGGAATCAAAGGCCGAACGCATGTCGAGAAAGACCGCGGGCATAGAATGCCGTCTCTCAAGGGTGAGGCCGATCTCCGTGCAAATCCGCGTAAGCTGCTGCGCGGAGCTGTGACCAGCTCGGAAACCAAATTGTTCATCTCTGAGAAGACCGAGGCGGCGTATTTCCTGTTGCAGACGCGACAGGATCAGCCTCTCGAACAACTTCCCTAGGATTGAGAGGAGACTAATAGGTCTATAACTGCTTGGAAGTAGTTTATTCTTGCCAGGTTTTGGAATAAGCGCGATGGTCGCAAGCCTCCACGCCTTCGGAAAGTATCCGTTCGCCAAGCACGCATTCAGGAGCTCGAGTAGGAACTCGACTCCGAAGCCCTGCAAAGCTCGCAGTTGCGACGCCGAGACTCCGTCCGGGCCGCTAGCCTTGCGGCTACTGACTCGACGGAGTTCTGCAATCAGCTCGCCCTCCGTCACTCGGCGAGCCGAGGAGCGGGGGGACGGCCGGCCAATGGCGCCGCAACCGGCCGCGCGCTCCATTGACACCGCGGTTTTTTTCATTTTCCCCCCACCAGTTACCCTGGCGGGGCGGGAATTTATTCAGTCAAGGGTGTACAGTTTTTCTCCAGCTGTAAAGCTTATGGAGCTTGGGGCGGGCTTTATCTTAAAAAGACTAACTAAAACTACTTAATACTAATCTTAAATCTATTAACATGGTTAGCCTCTTTGGGCCTAACCTAGATTTATACAGGTATTTTACTTTCATTTGTTTAATATTCAGTTCTTTGTAAAGTTCTTTTGTCTTCTTTTTCTCTTTTTGTCACTCACACACTCATTCATTCTCACACATTCATTCACCGCGGTGGTACGCGTCCGGTGTTATATAGTCCTGCCTGGGCGCTCGGGAGGGGCAGGTACGCCGTGATTGGCGGAGAGATCCCTCTGCTTGGCTGGCTATCTGGGCCAACCCGGGCCTCGCGCCAGTCGTCCCCGTGGTCGGACGGTGTTGGACAATCCCCCGACAGTCCCGAATGAATGGTAAGAGGCATGGTTTAGGTTGAGGCCTGCGTCCGCGTTGAAGTTGTGTGGCCGTCTATTGATTTCTAGCGCCTCTTTTATACGTCTTTCAGTGTTTACAATGAGGTTACAGTGTTTCACACTTTCCTATAGGAAAACCTTGTTTCTATTTGTTGCACTTTGTATTTTTTTAAATTATTAAATACATTTTTGAAAACTGCTTCACCAAAATTACACGAAGTTCATTGCAAAACCAAAAATAAGATTACTTCAGTATAACCTATATAAATTATTTTTTCATTATCCTGCTACTTTTACTTTAGACTAAAGCTGGGCTTTGAAAGTGAGTGTTTAATTACTCTTAACTTGCTACAAAATTTTCAGTTGACTCATAAATCACTTAATTGTTGGTTCACAAGGCTGAAATGAAAGAAAAGATAATACAATAGTCAAAAAATAATTTTATTGACATTTATATATTTCACTCCTTCAACAATATTTCTTCTTGCACACTTAAGAGTCTCATAATTTTATTGTGTTCATCTTTTGCACACTGCAATCTTTATTCGTGTTCTTTTTGTGGTCTTTCATCTTCTTTGGTTCTATACCTTTCCATGGATTCAAAACACTTTCTCTTAAAATCAAACTCCTCCATCCTTCGACCTCTTCTAGATCTTGGAGTAGCAGTAGTAGTAACAGCAGGAGCAGGAGGAGAAGTAGGAAGAGGAGTGGGAGTAGCAGCTCCTGCATCACTGGATGCAGAAGTACTAGCAGCAACTGAAATGCCTGAAGTGGAGGCAACCGTAGCATCACTTCCCGAAGCAAAAACATTCCCACTCGGATACAGTTCAGTAGTATCCATTTGTTACACACGGTATTAACACCAAATTGGGTCAAAAGGACTTTCTGGAGTGTTTCATCATAATCGACATAATTCACACTAATGTATTATGTTTCGATTGTGATGATAGTTGCTGTGAGTCGCAACTGCAATAAAGTACATTGTGTGTACAATGTAAATATATTGCGTAGGACAGAAGGCTGAAAGGAAGACAGTACAGGTTAATTAAAAAGAAACACTGACCTCCGGAGAGGAAAACACACACACACTTACGCACGCATACACACAGCTCTCGCTCCCATACACGAAGGCTGTATGGGGCTGACCGGCTGAAAGGGCAGCGGCAAAAGGCTGAGTTAGAAGGCCGGTGATGATGGATGGCGGAGTGTGGAGAAGGCTGTTGGCACGGCAGATTGTGGATATTATGGCCCTAAAAAGGGCCGGGTATGGCGGGGATGTCACCAGATGGTCCTCCTCCCAGGGGCGGTCTAACGAAGGTGGAAATTGTAGACATCTTGGGATCCCCTGATGGCTGCCGAGATCATCCTCTTCCTCAAGGTGGGCAGGTAGTCTTCGTGCACCAGATTCTTGAGGAGTCGGTCGTTGGCGGGGTCCCAGGCTCCCCGCGCTCCGACGATGATGGGGACAATCTCCACGGAGGTGACCCCCTCAATAGCCCTCGTTTCAGCTGCCAGGTCAGAGTAATGGGTGATTTTCTTCTGTCTAGCTTTAGCAAGGCAGCCCTTTCCGCCCTCGAAAGGAACGGCGACATCGAGAATCTTGTACGCCGTGGCTTGCCGGTTGGCTAGGACAAGGTCAGGGCGTTGTCCTCTGCTGCCGAACACTTGATCTTCCGAGATAACCTGCCAGTTCATTGCACAAGCGGCGCCCTTGACGGCGCTGACAATAGTGTCATGGCGCTTGCGAATGAGGCCCATGTTCGGCCTGCAGTGGCAGATCACATGCTCCTGAGTCTCTTTACGAGGACGATCTTGGCTGTCCACGCATCCAAATCGGCACCCGTTATCGGTGGGGTCACTCACCCAGGGGAAGCCCGCCCGCAAGCCCCTGAGGAGATTCAGGCGAGCACGCTGAACCCACCGATAGTCACTCCAACGCAAGTTCTCGCCCGTGCGCAGGAAGTGCGTGGAACGCGCACCCGCCAGCGACAGATCGTGGGCCGCTCTCCCTTGATCTCGTTGGCGCTTCCAGGCCTCCGAGTGCGCACCAGCGTTGGCGCTCCTCAACGTACGGAGAACGCTATTCCGTTGGCGCTCGGAGATGACCTTGTCCTCCCCCTTGATCTTGATGATGAGGGAGGGTTGGAGGTTGCCATCGCGAAGCTCGAACGCCCAGACCGCCTTTGTGGCCGTGGACGCGACTCTGGTGCGTGTCCAGAGGTCGCCTCTTCCTCTATGCGAGACCGCAGCGCTGCCGCTCAAGTAGTCGGCAACGTCGTCCGGCGTGAGATCGCCGCGACCGAGGCGCGACTCCGCTGTGCGTAGCAGCTTCCGTGACGCGAGCGCACGCACCGTTGGGTCCGGGGAGGTGAGGAGTTTGAACGTCCCTTCCAGAAAGGCGAAGTGGACCTCCTTAGCGAACTGCGGGAGCCCAATCCCCGCCTGCGCCTTTGACGTGTACAGATAGGGCGTCGAGGCATTGTCCGGGAGGCCCAGGATCTCCTTCACCAGAGCTCGTATCACCTCCTTATGTTTCAAACGTACACCTCGAAATACAAATACATTTTTATCATTTAATGAGCCTTCTGCCCAGCTTCGAGTTAAATTTACTAGCCTTGGTAGAAAATCCACATTTTTAATTTTGCTAGTATAAATCAAATCGTATCTGTCTCCCAGACGAGATACAGCTTCAAGGCTAATAGAACCTAGTGACTTACAACACCCATAAGTCCTGAGTTGCCCATAGGTTACCGCAGTTATTATAAAGTCCTTATTTTCATTACAGTTGATCTTCTTACAAAATGTGTCTTTACTGGGTATAGCTTCAGGATCTTTTCGTTCTCGCCCGTTCACATCGTTGTTAGTCTTTTTCAACGTGTCCAAAAGTTCTTGTATTACCACGTCTTTATCTTCTTCACTCTTTTCAGTTCTAATAACTTCTTTTCCAAGTCCTTCTCTTTAGACAATCTATCAAACAGATGAGTCAGTTAATGTACTATCTTCATTCAAATAACTATCTTGCGAAATTTCAATACTCCAGTGAACTGTTGTGTCGGGTACCTTCTCTGTGTGCATAGGGGCACGGGCTAACTCTGCTGGGTTTTGTGACAATTCATCTCTTCTCACAAATTTTAATGTACTGACAATTAATAATAAGAATAAAATCAATGTTGTAATAGTCAGATTTCGAATTACTTTTAAGTAGTTTCTTGCCAAATAGTTCAAAACTCTTGTTTTCAATCTTTTCATGTACGGTTCTTCATATTCCAAAGGTTCGTAATTTTGGGTCTGTGAGAATATCTCTTCCTCGGAAGAAACACTTCCGGATTGCATATTATTCATTTCTAGAGATTGAGATGTCATTTTAGCGTACTTTATATAATAATATATCAAATATTCTTCAATACCAAAGTTCAATAACAAATTTTGAGAAGTGGATGCTAATTTTAAGTCTTACACCACTTGAAATAATTCAATTGCCCTTAACTGGAATTGTATTATTTAAGTGTCACTGACAATTTCCAATTTTGCCTAATCGCAAGTGCGTGGTGTTTAGGCGGTTCAGCTAACAATACGGGACCAGAGGGAAAAGGAAAGGAAAACTGGTCTCGGACGTCCTCCGGAAATCCAGGAGAAAAAGCGGTGTCAGGTCTTCTGAAAAACGGAGAAATGATCACATCTCCAGATATGATTGTAGAGGAACTCGCCGCGCACTATGAAGCCATGTCAAGTTCGGCGAACTACGCTCCTGACTTTCTTTTGATCAAAGAAAGGATGGAGAGCCGTCCGTTGGATTTCTTCTGCAGAGCGTCTGAAGATTACAACACACCTTTCTCCATATCGGAATTGCGCTCTGCTCTTGCATTGGCCAGAAGAACTGCCCCAGGTCCTGATGAAATACACAACCTAATGTTACAACATCTTCCTGATGTGGCGATGCAATTTCTCCTCCGCCTTTATAATCGCATCTGGGAAGAGCACACCATCCCTGCTGTATGGCGAGAAGCCATAGTTATCCCAGCTCTGAAGGAAGGAAAGGATCGGTCGCTGTCATCGAGCTACCGACCTCTTGCTCTCACCAGCTGCGTTTGCAAAGTGCTGGAACGGATGGTAAACCAGCGCTTGGTCTGGACCTTGGAGTGCAGAAACCTACTCGCTCCAATTCAGTGCGGTTTCAGGAAACACCGGTCAACCCTTGACCATCTCGTCGCTTTGGCAACGGAAATTTCAACCTCGTTCGTTCTGAGACAACACCTTGTCGCCGTACTATTCGATATAGAAAAGGCGTATGACACCACTTGGAGGTATGGCATTCTGCGAACCTTGCACTCTTAGGGATTCAGAGGGAAGCTCCCCTTATTCCTCCAAAATTTCTTATCGGACAGATCTTTCAGAGTTCGCATTGGTGACAAACTGTCTAACAGTCACCCCCTTGAAAACGGCATCCCCCAAGGCTCGGTGCTAAGTGTCACTCTGTTTGCCATAGCCATAAATAGTATAGCGTCGGTCGTGAGGGAACCTGTGAAGGCATCGCTGTTTGTAGATGATTTTGCCATTTTTTGTTCATCCAGGCAGCATAAGTGTGATCCAGAGGCAAACTCCAACTGGTGCTCAACAAGCTGCATGAATGGAGCATGTTGACAGGTTTCAAGTACTCACCTACTAAATGCACTGGAGTGCACTTCTGCAGAATATACCACTTGCATAGCGACCCAACCCTGTACGTGGGAGGAAATAAGCTTCCATTCACTGGCTCTGCCAGGTTTCTGGGGCTGACTTTTGACAAGTCCCTCACGTGGCGCTCTCATATCCGCACATTGCAAACCAGATGCGTCTCCCCCCTCAATCTTCTTCGAATGCTTAGTGGCACTTCATGGGGAGCCGACCGCATTACCCTACTGCGGTTATACAGAGCACTCATTCGCTCAGCATTGGATTACGGTAGTGAAGTGTATGGTTCTGCAGCTCGTTCCACCCTTAGACCTATCAACAGCATACACCACGCAGGTATTCGCCTCTCAACAGGCGCGTATCGCACCAGCCGAATCGAGTGCATTCTAGCTGACGCTGGGGAGCCATCCTTAAAAATAAGGCGAGATATTCTATTGGCGTCCTTATGGTGCTAAAGTGTCAGGACTCTTTAATCATCCTTGTCGCCGAATAATCACTCGCCCAAAATATGAATCTTATATTCTTCGAACATCGCTACCCCAGCCCCCAGGCATTCGATTGCGAAATCTTTTGCGGGGGACTTAATGTCGATCTTCCCACTCCTGTGAAACCCCCAAATGACCTGATTCCCCTTGGAAACTCCTTCTCCCCAATTTGACCTCAGACCTCTCCAATCTTTCCAAACAAAATACCAGTCCTCTAGTTTACCAAAAGCAGTTTCAGGGTATGAGGGAAGCCTATCCGGATCATCTATTCTTGTACACTGACGGGTCATCGCACATGACGCAGTGGCATGTAGTTTTCATTGCATCTGGGCCACCAAATCATATCGTCTTCATTCACAGTGCAGTACATTCACTGCTGAAATGTACGCAATACTCAAAGCCCTAAAGTACATCGAGTCAACGACGTTGCAGCGAGTAGTTCTCTGTTCTGATTCTCTCAGTTCTCTTCAGGCTGTCTCCCGGCCTTCGTCAGACTACCTGACAAAATCAGTTCAAAACCTGATTCATAGTCTCATGTCCCGCAACTATGACCTGGTTCTTAGTTGGGTTCCAGGCCATGTGGGAATCAACAGGGAATGAGCTGGCCGACCTGGAGGCAAAATCAGCTACTCGTAATACTCGTATCGACTTTCCTGCTGTGCCATTGTCCGATGTTAAGGCTTACTTGAAATGATCTTTGTTTAGAGCGTGGCAAACAGAGTGGCACAATACCAATTTTAAACTAAGTGGGATAAAGAATTCTGTAATTCCCTGGCGTTCCTCATCTCGCTACTCTAGGCGTGAGGAAGTAATTTTAACTCGTCTTCGAATTGGACAGCTGCCATTTTTCCCACGGTTTCCTCCTTCGAGGAGAAACTCCTCCCGTATGTGACTCATGCGGGACGGTTCTGTCTGTGGAACACGTCCTCCTGAACTGCAGGAAACATTTAGGCAACCGACGAAGACATGGCCTGGGCAACTCGCTAAGGGAGGTGCTCGGGGATGACGATTCCGCGCTCTCAAAACTTTTTTGCTTCTTGAGGGAAAGCGGAATATATAATCTTAGTTGAGAGAATAGAATGGTGTTTTACTTTTTTGTTGTTTTATTTTTGGCCCCTTTACAGCCAACTTTTAGTTCTACTATGAATTTTACGTGTTTGTTATATATTCTTTCTGTCTTACTACTTGAATACTCGATGTAGAATTCAAGTCTCTCTTTATGTATATGATTTTAATTAGGGGGTAGGCTCCATCTGTAACACATACTGAACCTATTCCCTTTTTAAAATACTTCGACATGGGCGCCAATGACCTTGGCAGTTGAAGCGCCCTCTAAACCTTAATCAATCAATCGTATCACCTCGTCGAGGTCCTTCCCATACGTTGCCTCCAGGGTGCGCATCCGGATGGGGAAGTTCATCTTCGGCAGCACGTAGGTGAGCAGAGCGTCCAGCTTCTGCCACGGCGCGAGGGTTGATTCGGAGATCTTCCGTGTCAGATCCATGACATCCTCGACCTTCGCGAGGCTTGGGAGGACCGAATACCCGACAGGCTTCCCCAAGAACCTGGTGGTATCCGAATCACTCATGGCCCGAAGGTGTTGAGTGCCGACGCTGAAGTGAACGTTCCTAGCGGAGCCTCTCTGGATAGCAAGGGTGTCGCTCTTCCGGGTGTTGATGGAGATCCCAATCTTCGCCACTTGTTCGGCAAGATAGTCCAGCATCTCCTGGAGCCTTTCCGGGCAGGACGCAGCCAACCACACGTCGTCCGCATAGGCGCCGCCTCGGATCTCGATGTCCGAGAGTGCCAGGGTTGAGCGCAGAATGGGGTCCAGCGCTAAGTTGAAAAGCGTGAGGCTTAACGGGCACCCCTGCCGGACTCCTTTACGGCAGCCAACGGTGGTGGACAGGCCCTGGGAGGTGAGGAACGTAGTGGAGTTGTCCGTATAGATGTCCCGGACGATATCATACAGCTTCGTTCCGGCTCCGGTGCTGCCAAGCCCTCCAGGACTGCCTCATGGGAAACCGAACCAAATGCATTAGAGAAGTCCAAGAAAGCAATACATAGGTCCGATCTCCTCGCCCTGGCGTCGTCGAGCAAGGATTCGACGAGGAAATTATTTTCAAAAACCCCGTCGTGAGGGCGGAATCCCTTCTGGGCAGGACAGAATGCACCATGTTCCTCTGCCCAGGAGTTTAATCTTCTTGCCCATAGAGAGGCGTAGAGCTTAGCGATCGAGTTTGACAGGGCGATCGGTCGCCAATTGGAAGGAAGGTCCTCGGGCCCGTCCTTGTGGATTAGGACAGTCTTCGAAATTTTCCAGGTGGCGGGGATTCTCCGAAATTTGGCGCACCCATTAAAGATGGACGTTAAAAGCTTACATGAGGGGTCCATCTTGCGCCAGTGATCGTAAGTGAGACGATCATCGCCCGGGGCCGAGTTCGCTGCCGCTTGAAGGCGCTCACCCACCTCCTTGGCGGAGAACAAGTCCTCCGCCGCCGTTGGCCTCTCCTCCGCAGGGGGGAAATAGTCCAGAAAAGAAGGATCCGAAAAAGCCGGGAGATTGAAATGGCGCGCCATCGCATCCGGCTCGAGCGCGCATCTAGGGGCCCTCCTGCTCAGAAACTACCCTCATAGCTCTTTTGGGGTTCGAGCGGTACACCGAAGAAATCTTCGCCCTCGTGACGGCGGCGTTGGCAGCTCGGTTCCTTCCTGCCTCGGGCCTATACTCGGAAGGCGGGTTCCGGAGGCAAAGCTGTTGCATTTTTTCAACCGCCTGGTCGATAAAGCCCTCGAGCTGCAACCAGGCGACACCAGTCACTGGCGCTTGAGTCGCCTCAATAATGACGCCCCGGAGTTCTTCGAGGTCCGGATGCAGCCGTCCCACAAGGTCTGGCTCAGGGGCACGCGCTCCGCGGTTTCTGCGCGGCGGCGCGGGCTCCTCCGCCCCGCAAAATCCTGCAGGATCCAGACTCACCATTTCTAAAGTCTCTTGAGATGGACATGGAGGTTTTGGTCTCCCACCGGTCATTCGAGTGTATTTATTGTACTCTCCCATTACTTTCTTCGAATTTGTCTTCATCGTTTTCCACTGGCTGCAGTTCTGCTTCAACTCCCTTGGTCTACAGTTCAGTCGGTTGAATTTCTTGGCTATTTCTTGCCAAGCTTGGTTTTTGGCAACATTATCGTTGCGTTTCACGTTACGTTACATTACAGGCAAGAACTTCCTCATTATTTCTCTCAGAAATTGCTGGAAAGAAAAAGAAAACAAAGAGTCAGCACATTCCAACATCACACTTTCATAAAAGTGCAAAATATTCATTAAAAAAACGCCTCTTTCTTACCTTCTCTTCACTCTCCCAGTTCACACTCCTCGCGCGTTTTTCAGTCATTGTTTTATTATATTACTTATAAAATAACTATTTCAACACTATTGAATACGAATAACTCGTTATATATCACAACGAACGTATGTATCCTACGTCTTTCCTATAATACGTAGACCCACAAGACACTCGCAAACTTCGAACTACAGCTCACAAACACGGAAACAAATATGATCATTCGTCGTCGCGTGGTCGTCGCTCGCTACTTCGTAGCAGAGAATAAAGCAAAATCGCCAAAGATGTTCCAAGTAGCAACGTTGCCAAGCATTATTTCCGCTTTAGCGAAGGTGTAGTTATTCCACGGTTTAGGCGCCATTATTAGTTCGAATTTATTCCGTCGTTATTCAGCGCCCTCTAGAATACCTACAAAGCCTGGCGACGGGTAGCCATCTTGCCAATGACGTCACGATGAGTACGCCCACCAGCCCTGCCGCGGGCCTACGATCTATGCTGAAGTTAATAGCAAGAGCATTTCACATTATATTTCTCCCTGGCACTTCATTTTACACCAACAGATTTTGGTAACGAAAATGGAAGGATTTATTTTTAGAAATACGTTGCTTTTATTTCAGGAAAAGTTTCTTTGAAAGAAAAAAAAATAAAACTTTTCCTAGAACTATCAACGAAATTAGAATCAGAAGTTAATAAAAATACACTTTGATTAATTTTAGGAATAGTAATTTATTTTGAAGAAAATCTTATCACAATTTACATATATTACTCAATACATATTTTGTGTAACACAACAAAATATTTAAGTAGTTTTTCAATATATATGCATACATATTCCTACATTAATACACATAAAAATTATTTTTACAGAATAGGCGATTTAAAATATTTTGAGAAAGAAAAGTACCGAAACAGAATCATGCTGCATGCTAGATTTTGATTTGACATATCACGTAACAATTATGTATATATTAAAACATATAAGACATCCCACATAACGTAATATTTGAAGTTCTGAATGAAAATCGTGATAAGGAAAATTCATTTAAAATACCGAATGAGGAGATCCTGATAGCAATTAGATTAATGTTGAATAACAAATTCTTCATGTTCAATGATTCTTGTTACAAACAGAAACGGGACTCCTATAGGTGGACCCATGAGTTATCTCTTTTCTGAATCGGTTATGCAGCAGACACAGTAATCTTAAGTCAAAATGAAGTAATATTTTGTGCTAGATATGTGGATGATACGTTATTATTTGTTGATGAGGCAAAGATTGAATCCATTTTTCAACAATTCAATAACTATCACCAAAACTATCACTATCATTATCACCGTTTGCAAGTTTAAAGTATTTTTTAAATACTTACCCTTGAGTTATTGTTGGGTATGAACGTTATCTCTCTGCAAAAAGCTCTGATCCACGCACTTCCTTGGCTCTTTCTCTTTGGGAAAGCCGAACACTAACAGCAGGGCCGTTTCGGTAGTTGTCTTTACAATTGGGCACACAACACTTGAAAGTTATTGTGATGAGCTGTAAATGAAACAATGAGGGTTTGAATAGTTTCCGAATTTGTTAACATCTGTTAACTGTGTAATCACGTAAGTCCTAAACACTGTATGATCAATATTCACAATAACCTAGTAGCTTCTCAACACGTTTTTTACAAATTGAAGCACAAATGTATCATTTCCTTATATTTGCCTTAATTTTAGATCTAAGACGTAAAGTGAACTTATCAGAAACTACTTGTACTTACCAAGTTTGAATTTCCGTAATTAAAAATAATCAAATTGCTGAAAAAATCACAACCAATACAACATAGCAACACGCATAACACACGGAGTATTCGGCCGGAGAGTCTCTCCGTGGGCCTACTCGTGCTTACGTCACAAAATCGTCGCCAGGCTTTGTATTCCAGAGGGCACTGCCTTATTCCGGCCTTAAGCTAAAAATAACTATTCAAAGAATAAGCGTGGTATACCCACGTTATACCACGCTTTTATTAGTAGGGCTGTGGGGTAAAAAGTAAACACTGCGATGAAACAAGAAACACTAACCTAATCATGCTTTGATTTGTAGAAATTGCTGTTGAAACTTAATATTTTCCAATTATGTTATCACAAACCAGCCACTAATAAGAATAATTGAGATATAAACTTATCACGAATAGTCTGCAGATCCGTGTGTCACTTCTAAAGACACCTGTTTAGAAAATAACCTCAATTTAACCTTATCGCGCTCGAGAGAGTAAACAAAGAACATGGCTGCTCCGCGTAGGAAACAAATGAACGCGAAGACACCGTTCAGAAAGTAATTGCTCGATTACAGGCAGAAAAAAGGAAGTGTAATTTAGCAGTTTGTAATGTAGCAGGAAATGTAATTTACCCCTTGTTTATATTTACCCCACTTGACCCGA
Organism: Acheta domesticus; assembly: GCA_031308135.1. NCBI lineage: Eukaryota > Metazoa > Arthropoda > Insecta > Orthoptera > Gryllidae > Acheta > Acheta domesticus. The sequence goes on along the minus strand of JAHLJT010005437.1, from coordinate 44,886,381 downwards.
CCGTGTTGTGTTACTTTATTCTCTGTAAGTAGAGTAAAGATATTCACCACACAGTTTCCAGTTCACGTCCTTCTAGAAGCAAATATTCATGCATTTTGTAGACCCATTAAAATTAACTGGGTAAGCCGTGGAAACGGAGAAACGGAACAAATCTTAACGGGGACGTTAATTTTTAACGACTCGTTTACTTACGTCACGTTAGGTGCATGTTGGTGAAACCGGCTTTCAACCAGCGAACATGAGAATGGTAAGGAATGTCGGTGAACTCTGATTCAATCGATCCCAAGAATTCTTCGAACTGTCGATGATTTAGTGCGTGTTTCCTAACAAAGTTGACTGATTTTATCATTGTGACCAGAACGTGGTTCATTTTTATCTTGCCACCGAAAACCTACCTGTGAATAATGCAGTGAAAAGAAATAATATTTCCAGCTGCATTATCCGAGTGCATTTTATTTTTCAAAATCCGTGACAATTTTGTTTACCTGTCATATCTGATGCTCCGTTCATTGTTACAGACATCACTTTACACAAAGGAAGCTCCATTTTCGTAAGAGGTTCTTCAATCGTGTTGAAAATATCCGCCTTTGTGGTATTGCCTTTCAAGGGAATTAAATCTAACAATTCTTCAGTTACAGTAAACATTTCGTCTTTACTACGTACGAAAACATGTTGTGCAATATCGGAAATATCCGTACTTTCATCAAGGCGCAAGGAGTAAGCAACAATTTTTTTACATAACTCTGTAATTTGGTTCTCAACATGACGAGAAAAATCTCGTATTCGACTAACGAGAGTATTTCGAGATAGAGCTCTGGTTGATTGTTTATATTTTGTGATCTCTCCTGGCGATAAAATATTTAGTGCCTGAGACAACCATTCTTCGTGGAACAAACCTTCAGAAAACGGACAACACTTTTGGGCGATTTCGAAAGACGAACTATCATTGACTTCAACTGCCTTATCATCCTCAGAAGAAGCTTCAGAAAATATATCGTTCTAAAAAAATTAAGAGACGAAAGGAAGCCAAAATGTCATATTTAAAGAAATTTTAAATTACAGGCTTGAGATTAGGTTTGTAAGTGTTAAATTACAGGCTTGAGATTAGGATAGTGTCTACATACCTCCTGAAGTGTTCATAATAATTTTTGCCGATGTTCGAACAAAAATTTTGTAGTCTCCATGGAAGATTTCGTAATGCCTTTTAACATTACTCTTTTTTGTTATTAATACTTTCTGCAAATTAAACGATGTGCATCACCTCCGCTCTGACTGTACAAGAAATCAAGAGCCCACTCCGGACTGAAACTAGTTATACGTCATCTTGCGTCCGCCATGACTGCCTACTTTGCATCCCTGAGAAATCGGAGCGCGGACATCCCTTTGCAGAGCGCAAGCGCGCTCCGAGCACGCACGTGCTCAGTTTGAAAGCCGTGTCTTACGGCGTCGATGTTTTGTGTAGCACTGGCCAGAGCATCCTTCATGAATCACAGGATTTTCTTAATGTGTTTTTCTCAATCGTCCGAAGACCTTGATTCAGGTCATCTACAATTTCTCTCTGGGGTTCTCCCAATTGTATAGTAGCACTAGGCACTATGATATATCTACAATGATTTTACCGCCATTTTTCAAATTGTACCTTTGTTTTGACTTTGAAGTGGTGTTTTACAATTGAGTTATAATGCAACTAATACTATAACAAATTCATTAGTTCTCATGTCCTAATGAAGCTTTGCTTCATGTATAGGAGTCAAACATCATAGTTTCTCAGTGAAAATACTTACTACTTTCGCTGTTCTTCTGAATGTGTCGAGTTTCGGCGACATCGCTGTCTGAATGACAACATAACCGTTCTTCCTCATATTTTTCGACACCTCGTCGGTTCCTCTATTCAGTAAAACATCCTTGTGATTCCTCTCCTCTTCTAATAAGCATCGTATTTCGAGGTCCGTCCAATTAGAAGCTCTCTTCACTTTACTGTAATGCAGTGTTCAATTAATAAATAAGTACAGGATATGGTACACCCACGATTGTTTCTGAAAAAATATAATAAAAGAAAAATACCCTAACCTTTTACCCTCTGATTCCATTATTGTTCGCTCACAAAACTCACTGTAGCAGCTCAGCGTACACGAAGCGTTGCGTTCACTAGTTTCCCGCGCAGAAAGTATTCTCGCGTGGCGCGGGCGTGCTGTGCTGAAATCTTATTCACGGAACGTCGATAATACCCAGAAAGCATTGCAATTCCGTGCTTCAGTACTGCCAACTATTGCTACCGTACTCCATGCGAGGGATACTTATGCCATTGGTGTAACTGCGTTTGTAGAATGCATGAGATGCTTATACGAGAAGGATATCTTTACTCTACGGATACGGAAACTATGGTATATACCTTGTTTGTAGAAACGGCCCTTAGTGTGCACCTTAACGCGGGTAAGCAGAGGGCCAGAGGAAGAAAGAGAAAAGGAGAGGGAAAACTGAAATGAATTAGGGGGTATTGGGATAAGAACCGGAAGGGGAAGCTAAAATGAGAGTGGAAGGGAAGGCACAGGGGGGAATTGGGATAGGGGATAAGGGACCTGCCATGCACCGAAGTGCAGGGGTACGACGATGGTACTTTCCAGGGCGACTGTCGGGACCACAGTCTGGTCTACCCTGGGTATTTTATTTCTCTGTTGCCCTCTCGAGGGGGAGTTTTCCCCAATCTGCCACCCGGGGAGGCACCCGATGGGGGATTAGCACCCACAAGGGATTATTATTATTTTATATTTTTAATACACGAAAAAATATTCGGACACCTACGACTTTACCATATTTTCTTTTATTTAGAAAAATATATGAAACTTGTCGTAAATAATGAAAAACGCACGTTTCATACGCTAGAAAAAACATGCAAGTTTAATTTTCACATTAAAAATTATTAAATTACAATAAATTTGAAAAAAACTTCATCCTTCGGAATGTCAAAAAAAATATTCCGATAATTTATATAAACAAAATAAAACTAAATAAAACAAAAAAATATATACATCAAGAACTTGTAGGGGGTCCTTTCATTTTCAAAACTTCATTCAACCTCTTGGGCATGCTTTCTACGAATTTTCTAGTACACTCAGCTGAAATTTTATTCCATTTTTCGAGCAGTTTCACTTTTTAATTGTTGTTTGTTGGCGATGAGCTCCTTTCTCACTTCACTGTCCTTCTTTTGCCAAAGATTTTCAATTGATGTCTAGGGATTGGGGGGGGGGGAGAGTGAATAACTTTAGGCCAGTTGTATAAGAGCCACAGTTGAACAATTTGGGGCATATGCTTGGGATCATTGTCCTGATAAAAACTAAAACTATGCCCAATACCTAACTTATCAGCACTTTTCTTAAGATTGTTCTTGAGCACATTTAGATATGTGTTTGGCCATTAAATCGGCAATGAAGACGAGCTCACCCACACCATTCCCCGCCGTACAGCCCCACACCATGACGTTCCCACCTCCGTGTTTCACTGTTGGCTGCAGATTCTTCTCTTGCAACTGTCTCCACACCAATGTTCTTCCGACAGGTCCAAACACACTGAACTTACTCTCGTCCAAAAATATCACTCGATTCCACCATTCAACATCCTTGTTTATATGTTCTTCAGCGAACTCCCGCCTTTTCCTCTTCTTTATATTATTTATAAAGCTTTCTTCCAGCCACGCCATGAAATTCTGCTCTTCGTGGAATCACTCTTATTGTTTCTGGATGTACTTCCTTCCCGAGTTATTTTCTCACCTCTGCTGCAATCTTCGGTGCACTTAATTTGGGATTCTTTTTAATCTTCCTGATGACGAAGATCTCTTCTCGACGGGAACGTTTATGGGGACGTCCACTATGGCAGTAAGACTCAATCCTATTTTCTTTTTTAAATCGCTTGAGTATATCGTAAACCGTGCTTTTCTTCATATTTAGTTTTTTTTCTTCTTTTTTTTTTCTTTCTTCAATTTCACGGCAGCTCTTGCCTTTTGTATTGTGAAAGATAACTTTATCTTTCACACGAATTCTAAATGAGAGATGGAAGGATGTGCAGTTCTGTGTAACTGCCATGCATTATTTACATGTACATCAGCCAACCATGTGAAGATGCAACTCCACCATTTCGTGCCCCAATTTCCTATTCGATAAAGAATTTTTAAAAAAAACTCTTACAATGTAGCGGGAGAACGTTTAGTGACAAGCGCATTTACTGTGCAAGGCAACATGATTGACACAATACACAAATGAAGGCTGAACCCTTCTTAAAGCATTACAAAGTGTTCTTGAATTTTCGAAGAAAAATTGAAGAGTCAATCACACTTCGTGACTTTTCAGAGCAAGGTTACGCCCCTAATAGAACTCCCATCTCCAGCAGTAGTTATATAGTAGGGGTCGTAAATGCACTTGAATCGCCGATACAAATTCTCGCGAGATGGTTTATCTCGCCGTGTTCTGCTCTGCCCATGGGCAGCACAGAAAAACACTAAACCTAATTTCCAGAAGGAGGGAGGGGATTCCTCAATTAACAGTACTAAATCATTCGTTCGTAGCGGTGGTGACGACTCCTTTTTCCATTTAACCCTTTGCTGTAAGGTGTGAAGGTAATTTCGTGACCAATACTTCCAAATTACTGCTAATTTATTATTTAAATTAAAGAACTGATGCACAGAACAAGCCCTTTACTTGAAGCAAGAACAAAATGTTTCAACCCACTTGATCGCGGCTTTTTCGGCACATATTGCACCAAGGAGCAACGTCCTGCAAATGGTATCATTTGTTCATCTATTGAAAATGCACATCTACTAGGCCGAGGCAGTTGCAAGCACGCCTTCCTTATAGAATCTATTGCGGGTTGAACTTTACTGTGATAAAATAATGATGAATTATTTTTAATTTGCTAGCTCAGTTTTTTGGTTCTCATGCTCTCTATACAGAGAAGCCTGGAAGTCCTGAAATAATTTATATTACGAGGAATTGCATATAACTTGGCACAACAATAATTTTATTTATTAAAAATTGATTTGAATTTTAGAGTAACAATATAAATTCTATTGATTTTTAGCATACATTTGGTTAACACGGTACCGAATTGTCTGGCGTTGTGAAACGATGGCCCCGCAGTTCGTAGCACCCTTGGCTTCCGCGCCGAAAATCCCTCTTCGCGCCGGGTCGTCGCCGAAGTCGTCTGCTTCTCTCTTGATGACTTACTTTACTTCTTGCACTACTGTTCCAAATTCGATTCTCCCTATTCACGGCGATGTCCTACTTAAATAACTCAGACCGCATTCGCGCCGCTACCACCACGATGCCACTCAACAAAACCTCTAGTCCAGAGCCCCCTCCTGCCCGTCAACAAACATTCGTTACCTTGTAACCGCGACCGTCCAGATTAAAGCGCGGTGTTTGTTTTTCTTGTAATATTCTGTATATTACAGTACATTTTTTCCAATGTCTTCTGGAACGTTGTTTATGTCAACATGTAATGCATTTCTCAGTAAAGAAAAATGATCTCTCGACATATTGTCTGCTATGGGGAGACAAAATCCCCTTGCCAGAACATTCTGAGGCGCGGGTACTTTGTATACCCAATAATAAGAATTCCGAAAAGTTTTTTTCATTTCATGAGAAGAAGCTCCAAGAACAATTCCGTTTTGTGACAAATGATTCATGTTTGTAAACATGGCTGATTGCTCAAAGAACTCATCTTGAAAATATTTCATGGGAGTCTCCAATGATCCACAAAACACATCAACCACTGTGGGGCCTCTGGATGTAAATGGTCGTTTCCTCCATAATTGTTTACTTGCACTGACCTGTTGTTGCAATTGTTGAACATCATTCTGTTGCTATTGACATTGTTGAATATCATTTTGTTGCCGCTGGTAGTGTTATATCTTATTTGGTTGTTGCTAGCATTCTTCTCCCTCAGAATCATCGGATGAAGAACAAGAACTTTCGCCAATTCTGTTACTCTGACATGGCAAGCTCATTCAAGTTTTATCCACTACATCGTCACTGCTCAGATCTTTCCAGTCAGATGCATTGCCTGTAGTTCTATTTCTGCATCCGTCAAAGCGCCCAAAACAACATAATTGCAGCATTGCCGTATGCATTTCATTGCGATAAATTCAATACATAAAATAAACGTAAAGCCTAACATACACAATTGTGTTGCATCAAATTCTAAAGCGATTTTAAGAGCCTAAATTTTAATAACAAAAGTATAGCATACGTATAGATACATTAGAATAAAGGTTCAGACATGTCTGTAATTTTTTTGGAATAGGAAGTACATACGTAGGTTCCTAAAACTACGACATACCTGCATTCCCCGCGTCTCGTGGAAGCCGTCTTCGAAAATCCCAATGTTTTCCGTATTGTGCTGCGGCACTGCGGCGGAATTTTCAACTGCGAGATACAATGGCGCGTAACGCGAAACATCCACAATCGTGCGCGTTCGTCTCTGAAGATCAAGCAAGTTCTGGGGGACCACAGGACCCCGAAAAGCGAACTCGCACAATTGTTTATATAGGGTCTGAAAGGTTTAAGACAAGTTGAACACCAGTGACATTTAAAAAACTAAGGTATTATTCATTTCTGAATGTATAGTGTGGTTAAATTATTACGGGAGAAAGTAATTTAGTTTTTCCTAATTACACTAATTTTCCTTATTTTCAAATAATATTTAAAAATTACAAATAACCATGGATTATGCATTGTGGAAATCTTTAAAACGATTTATTTCAATTGTAAAACAAGGGAAAAGTTTGCAGTAAGTTCATCTTACAAATGTTAGGCTTGAGCACCCCTCTTTTCTACATCTGGATCTAAGTTTTGTTTCTGATTCATCATTTCTGGTAGATGCATAGCATTCTTCGTTCTCTTCGATACTGGTGATAACGCCTGTGTGGGTTTACGCTTATTTTTCTGTGATTGCTGCACTTCACCTTCTTCTGATTCTTCAATATCCAAACTCTCATCTAAATGGTTTTTTCCTGATTTATAAAACATAAGGTTTTCAGAAATATCCAACTTGAACTGAAAATATGTCAGCATTTCATTTTTCTTCTACCTTTTCTCAGTCGCAGCTTGTCTGTACTCTATCAACACCGTCTAGAGAAGAAGGCCTGAGAGTACTTCCAAATGGCGGACGGAAAGGGGGATTCGCTAGACACCTTTCTTAAGCGTTAAGGGGCCGAATTTACAGCTCTGGTTACTTTTATAAATTTTAGTAACCTCTTGTGAATACTTTTCTTTACATTGGAATTCACTTATTGGTACTTTTAAAAAACTTGGGGATAAGCATAATTTGCACGTGTCGTAGTATAAATATCTCCTGTAAATTATATCACTACGAAAAATATATTAATAAACTAATGTATTTTATTTACATTACGCAGTAAAATATTTTTCACTTTCAATGACTCTTACTACATGACGTTTGGCAATATTGTGCTGACAAATGAAAAACAAAAAAGTATGAGCAAATGTCAAAAACATCCGTACATTTGTACAGAAAAAACTGCCTTCTTTATTTAATTATAACACATTTTACTGGACCACCATTAAGGGAATAAGAAATTTGCTTATATCCGGAAAGCAATATATTAGTATATAAAATAGGTAAGAAAAAAATAAATTATACTCAAACAATACATTTATTTTTCTTGTGGCCTAGAAAATACAATTATTTTTCTTTTTGCTGGATTCATAATATTAGAATTTCTCTTTTTACAATAATTATTAAAAAAAAACATTTGTAGAGATCCACAGCAATTTCTTGCTTATATATTCTGCGGTGTGGCCATTGTCACATGCATTTGGTTCCCAAAGATGCTCCATGGAATCTATCACAATGTTCAACACTATTTCTCTCTGGTTTTAAAAATAAAAAAATTCTTTCTCCAATTCATTAGTCAATTTACTTATAACTAAATAATTATACAAAATAATATTGGAGACTACAATGTTTGGTGCAAGGAGACCACCTCTACTCTTACTCGTTATTAAATGCATAGAATCATCAGTCTGAGGATCATCATCTACAATTCTTTCCTTACAAGAACAACATTGTAATTTTTTCAAAACAGTGAAACATGCATAACCAGCAATATACAATAATATAGGCAAATCTTCTTGACATTTCTCAACATCTGCATCAGAAAAAATAATTTGCTCCAAAAATTTACATATATTGCTAGAACTTATATCAACAGGTTTAGCACTGCAGGCTGCATTTTCCTCAGTACTAATATCTACCAAACACTTGAGACTGAATTTTTTTGGCAGTGAGGATTGCAATCGCATTTTATGCTCTACTTCATAGAGTTGCCGTAAAGAAATATTATACTGACCTCCTGCAAGTTGCCTATACTTCCCAAACCTATCTTCAAGCATGTCTGTCTGAACTTTCCCAGTCAAAAAATATTTAAAATTTAGTGATTGGAAACAGTATTCTTGCGACTCCAAAAGGCCAGCAGTGGTTTGAACAATAGCATTCTTAGTCTCCGTTGTAAGACATTCTCTCAATTTCAGGCTTTTCCACTTTAGTAACCATTCCAAAAATGATTTCAGGTATAATACCCTTTCATCTTTGACATCGTTTGAAATTGGTTTCATTAATTCACACTTCTTTCTGATTCCCTTTAAAGGAGTTTTAACATTTATCACATACCTGTCTGAAGCCTACCGCTTAGAAGATACTCCATGCCTAATTCATTGATACAATATTGAGCAATTTCTATTACTGCATAAGTGGTCTGGCTCAATGCCATAGCTATCTCTCTTGTAAAATACCCAGTGTTAGGCTTCATTCCCTTCCATAAATCCAGCCAGTCTAGAAAATTATAGAGGAAATCTATTTTCAAAACATTTACAATCCTCATGGGCCCCATGAAAGGATTTAACTTACATTTCCCTTTAAAAACAGTCTTAACATTCATAATATCAAACCATTTGGTTATTATGTGAATTGAAATTAGCTGTTTATTTGCAGTATTCTGTGCCTAATTCTCCTGAATGTTCTAAAGCTTCAGCCATCTGCCTATTGAATACTTGAAGTGCAAGCTTTATACTTTGCCTTTCTAGGGAAGTGGGGCATTAAGCTTTTAATGTCAGCGTATGAGCACTTTTCACTATAGATTCACATTCCAAATCATAAATCTTCTTAAGGGCAGTGAAAGATGCAATGTTCATACCAGAGTTAGGCTTTCCTCCCTCAGTTGGAAAGTCAGGATAAATCATGAATTTGCCACAATTTTTTCGATTTAGGCAATTATTGCGTACTGCTTTCAGAATGTGAACAGCATCAATAATTAAAAAAAAGTGGGCGGTTGGGATCAACTGTGTGTTCGTACACTATATCGAACTTTCTTTCTTTGGAAAACATGGACATCATCTTGCTATTAATAGAATTATTATCTGTTGATATACAAATTACTTTGTAACTTATGCTTTCCAGTCCACTAATTACATTTAATAAATAGTCAAAAAGTACTTCTGCAGTTATAGTTTTCACTGGAAGAATATTTACATCTTTGAACTTAGATCTAATACTTTGAATCATAAATGCAAATGCTGTAGTGGCTGCGTTTTCCATATTATGTGAAACTCCTAAAGTGTTACCTCCCTTGAAATCTAAATACGGCTTTAAGTGAATCTCATCAATCAGGACAACAACATTTTTGTCCTCGGCTCTTAAAAATTTAAACTTTTGCTTGGCGTACGACAAGAAGTTGCTATCACTTGAGTCCTGAGAAGGACTGAGGTTAAATGTACTACAAATTCTCCACAGTGTTGATGGGTGAGGCAAAATTAAAACACTACTTGCTCGCAAAAACCTGAATGCATGAGGAGAAATTGAGAAAAGTAAACAAGAAAGTATCATTAAATTGGAACTAAATCTATGTCTAAACTTAGAACTGTTAACTAAATCTAATTGTTCGCATAAAAATTGCACAATATCTTTATCTGCATCACATGCCTTCTCTTGTACTTCCAACAAGCTTGTCTTGGCAATATTTATGTAGTTGCTGAGAGAATTGTCACTGCCATATTCTGAACAGTCAATTAAATTTTTTTCCAATACGTGCACATCATTACACACAGTTGGGAAAGAGTGTGACCCCACTTTATGAACAGGAAGATTATCTGAATAAATGTTAACGTTCTGATGCACATCCATCACCACAGACAACATTACTACAGGACTTGGCTTCATGGCAAATTTAACAAAACATAGGCACTCAGTGTTAGGTTTCACTACAGTCCATACCGTTGGGTAATTAATGAATTTAATACAACGTTCTAAGTCTTCCAAGGATTTGAAAGAGAATTTGGAATTGTATTCTTCTTGGGATGCAAGACTAGCCCTCATACTCGTTGCTATTTGTTCCATTTCTAGTCTCTCTCGCTTTTCACAAGGGCCTTCCCGTCTGGAACTCTTCTTGGTAAGATGAGCTGGACAGTTAGGGAACACAGATGGTGCAGCATCACTTCTTAACTTTGGTATATCCAGTCTTGATGACAGTTTTCTCTCCTTGCTCATTATAAACCACGTCCTCCCAAATAATGTCATTTTGATGGAAATGGCGATGGCACACCTGAAACAAGAAAAATAATAATATATTATAATATGTATAATATAATAATAATATTGGGGTTGCATGAGAGGTAAACTAAAATGTACAGTGGTTAGTCGATAATATCAAATACATGCATAGAATTTAATTTTCACATACAAACCAATTTTACAAAAGAACAAATAACATAACTTTTTTTTAAAATTTGAAATTAGTTCATGTACCACAGACTTTTGCCTTGATACTTACATAAGGTATTTCGTTTGAAATAAATTATTTTATTGTTTTAGTAACTTATTCATACAAGTTGCAAGAAAACTCGAAGATTTGTTTGAGGTTATGAATTTCTTACACCTCTGAATATTACAATTGAATGCTGTAACTGAAGTACTACTATTCTAAGATTATTTAATGGATACCTTAAGTTGTTATCATCATTATTCAACTAACAATATAAAGAAAATAGTTGCAAGTTCAGCATAATACTATAAGGAAGAATTGTTAAGTTCTAATTGCTTTAACGTAGTTTCATGGTAAAACATTAAGAGTATTAGTAGATAATGTTAAAACCCTTACTAACTTACATAAAATGTATGCTTCGATTATTTAATCAGTGTAATAAATGTAGGTTCTATGTGAACATATGAACTATAGCCTTACCTTCGAGGATTTGGAAGGAACAAAATCTTCTCGTGGAATAGCAGCAGTCCATTTCTTCTGCATAGCAGGATTTTTTGGAAAACCAAACACGTGAACTTTCGAGGATTTATCGTAGTTTCCTCGACACTTCGGAACTACACATTTAAAAGGCATATCAAATGCAACTTAGATGCGCTGGGTAGGCCTTCAATGTTCCATGGCAGTGTCTTGATCCGTTGGAGGTTCGCATATGGTGAGCTTTGCAAGATTTTGAAATTGGTTTTGAACTTAGTTTTCTCCTCACAGGTTCACAGGTGAAACCCTTCTCTCTTTCCTAGCGAGGCGAACAGGTCGTATCACGATACCGTCCGGCCAGAGAATTGGGACTTGTGTCCTTTCTAGGGCGTTTAGTTGTACCGGTTTGAAGGATTTATTTATCCCTTTCACCGATTGGATTTATTTATCCAATTCTCCACATTCTCTCTCTCTTGATATCTCATTATCATGAAAGAACTAGACGACCTCTTCAGGTGTCGTGCTGCTGTGCAGTTTCCCTTTGTACAGCCATGCCTTACGTGGCGTTGGATGGACTTTTATTCTACTGACGCAATCATCATACGCGAATGGCTAAGATCACTGTACATTGTGCGTTTTTTCTTATTTATTGTAACTTCCCCCGTTTGCCGTCTTCAGGCTTAAATGACGCTGCTCGATGTTCTCCCAAAATTCTCTATACTGTCATTTGGAAGAAATAACAGCTATAAATTAATAAAACAAACAATTAATAACAGCTATAATAATTATTATTTAATGTGTTCAAGTGAATTATATTTCAAATACTTTAAAATGTTTTTTCTCAAAAAATGTGTTGAAGAAAATAATTTCTATACACATTTTCTTGGCCCCACTTAGGTGAGGGCATGGAGCAAATTGCCTTAGCTGCCCCTCCCTCTAAGCATCTCTGACAACTAGTATCTCTCAACATAAACAACTAGTACGAGTATCTCTAGCAAGCTATTTAAAATGCAAATAGAATTTTTATGAAAATACATGATACTAAAACCTTTGCTTCAGCGGCACTTTTACTTCATCATTGCACTTTTGCAAGTACATCTTTCTGATGTTCAAATCTGAAAGGAGTTACCCTCCAATCAGGATTATTCCTGCTATAATGGCTTTGGAAGGCCGGAAAAGATATACAGGCCACTATATCGCATCATCAGTTTTATTTCTTAGGATCTGTTTCACCGGTGCGTGATAAAGTGTCTGATAGTCTATCCAGAAGTTATCTTACTGATATATTGAAAATTTGTGTTAAGAGTGTCTGATAATAGTAGGAAATGGTGTGGCATTTACGATGCTATCATCGAAATCAATATTTGATGTAGGCTCCTCATCGTAATTGTTTATTTTGGCATAAAGCTTTTTCGGCCAGCATTGCGGCCATCTTCAGTGCTACAAAATAATGATAATGATAATAATAATAATAATAATAATAATAATAATAATAATAATAATAATAATAATAAAATATCTAAATTACAAAAAATTTAAAACTTTTAAAGAATTAAAAACTTTTTACAGAATATTGTCAAGAATTGGATTTTAAAGAGATGTAAAATGTGAAATGGACATATAAATTTTTTAAAAAATGACAAATGAAAATTAAATAAAATAAATGGAATCTATTACAAATAATATTATGAAGCAAACTGGAGTGAAATAAAACTGGAAAAGTATAATATAAAATGTGTAGATGGAAACATAATTTTGAATAACAAATGTACATTTTGAAAAGAGGTGAAAATAGAAAATGAATAAATATGTAACTAAATAAATAAATGAATTAATAAATTTAGGTGAGCAAACTGACATACCTCTTAGAGGCGGCTGTGGGCCTCAGTCCAGACAAGACAGCGAAGGGCGAAGGCATTGTACGCTATTTAAAGGAAACGTTCAATGGAGGTAGGGGAGAAAGTTTTTAATTCTTTGTAATTTAGATATTTTATTATTATTATTATTATTATCATTATTTTGTAGCACTGAAGATGGCCGCAATGCGGCCGAAAAAGCTTTATGCCAAAATAAACAATTACGATGAGGAGCCTACATTAAATATTGATTTCGAGTGTCTGATAAATATATCCAGTGGTTAAAGTAACTGGTAAATAATCCGGAGATTCGAGAGGCTGTTAAATGTTTATCTGGTAGGTGACTCTAAAACGACGGAATTGTGAACGTGTTACGTATTTAAGGAGAATCGGTGTTATTTCGATTGATTGACTACATAATAGAGGTGATAGACGATGAATTCAACGTGTTCTTTGATCGTTTAAACCGTCCGCACAGACGGCGTTGTAATGCGAGATGGGCCAGAGTATTTTGAAATCCTCGACGAACAAGATTTCAGAATACGTTTCAGGTTAATAAAGCCTGCGGTGAACAAAGTTGTCTGTTATAGAACAGAAAATTAAAACAACTGACATTTTATCAAATTATATTTAAACAAGTAACATTCTATGTCAAGATAAAATGTATACTTTGTGTTTTGTTAATAATGCAGACGGTATCATCAATGAATAGTCTTCTCACTGTACGGTATTTTGCAGCGGGATGATTTTTTATTTTTTATTTAATAGGTAATTACAACACATTTATATAAATTTCAATACTTTTTTAAACTACTCGTATGTGGCTAGGCTGAAGGCCTTTAAGCCATTCCAATACCTACATCCTACCGCATTCTAACCTTTCGAATTCTGGCATTCACCCCTAATGGTCTCTTCATCGCATCAAAGCCGCGGAAAGGAGACCATAAGGTACGGCTGAGGAAAAAACCCCTGAAGATGGAAAAACCTGCCGTCAGAAGACGAGTACATTCTAATCTACTAGATTTTTTCTAAACTATTTATTCATTTTCTGGCGTGGGAATCTTCTCCATCAAGTCTTTGGCCTCCTCAGCCCCTGAAATCAAACAGCGCCACAGAAGATCGCCCGCACCACCGCCCCTCCGATCAATTTACTACTGATTAACTTAGTTATCGCTTACTGATTAATTATTACGAATTTACTAATTAATATTAGTGATTAGCGTTACTGATTACCTTACTAGTTAACTTAAATATCGCTTACTTATTGAATTCGTTATTTCATCTTCAGTCTAGGCTCCGCTAGGCTAATTTTTTATTGCATTCTCGTTCTCATGTTCACCTTCTAGAGGGAAGGAAATGGACTCATCTTCATCCATAACCAACACACTTGGAGTAATTTCTGAAAAGGTTCAAGTCGTGCTTTTATACTTACTACTGTAATAGTATAAGAGATATACAATTGCTTATTAAGGGGAGACATGACTGAATTTTGAAACTTCTAATCTACTTCTTCAATTTTAATGAAATTTATACCACACAATTATACACTTTTTATATAATAGTATGCAAAATATTTTTTAATTTTCTCTGATAGTTTTTGAGATACTGAAATATTTATTACTTTTTTTAATAAATAATATAGTCTATATAAAATGTCTAATAAATAGTCTATATAAAATGTCCCTTGCGTAACAATTTTCATTTTTTTACGTTGATTTTTTAAATTTATATTTGTCATAGATCCAGTTTATAAAATCATGCTGGCTTTTATTGTCATATCAACAGTTATTGTATAATTATTATTTAACTTATAGGAAATTGAAAATCTCTGTCGAAAAGTATATTTTTCAACTTTCAAACTTAATACCATGGTTTTTGTTGAAGGTAAAGTAAAAAGCAGCATGATTCCTCTTGCTTATATATTTTTACATTAGAGTACCAAATTTCAGAGTCATGAAATTAAAATTGTTCCGCAAGGGACATTTTGCATGCAGAAGAATGCTGAAAAAATTAAATGCCAGAAAATTAAGAATAAACTTTTTCATGATTCTTATGAACACTTACTCATCTAGAACATTCCAGGACCATATGTAGTCCCCTCCCCAGTCTTTTTTTCTCTTCTAATCTGGTTTTCTTCTGTTTACTCCTTTTCTTTTGATGTTTGCCCTCAGCAGAAGAGCGTTTCTTGCTAAGTCTGATGCGACGGGTGTCCTGGCATTCACAAATGGAGAGAGCAGGTGCTGATATATTTTGTAGATCTTGAAGGGAGTTGATGAAATGTGATGTTTTGACGGATCCCATGTTAAATTCACTTACAGCCTTCATCACAGCAAGTTCCAGTTCATTCTTGGAAACAAAAATTTTCTTTGGGCATCTTGCCCAAATAGAATTGTGGAGGCTCTCATTAGTATTCTGTGTTTGACCTTCTACACACCTCTTTAGAAGTTCATCTGAAGCCAGTCTTTTGTAAATTGGAAACATTTTTGTTACCACATCTGTGGACAGTGTTGTCTTCATTTTTTTGTGTGTGTCAACACAACCTTCAATTTTCTGTCGGTTGTACCAACACCAGAAGTCGAGACCTTTGGGACAAGTGTTATGTTGAGGCTTCTCATCTGTAGATATGTAATGCCTCAAGGTGGAATAAATAGCCACTTTCATATTATCAGTGTTTGGCACATTAGAAGCAATATCATGTCTGTAGTAGCTGGTCAGTTTCTCGATAGTACTACCTTTCAAACTACCATCTTTCTTTCCACCTAGTGTGACTCCCTTACTTTTCCATTCTTGAACCAAGTTACGAAGAGGTGTTCCCAGTCTTTTTGCAACATGATTTACACATTCTTGCTTTTCAATAGAGACATCATACACCTTGCTAGCATTTAGAAAAGCATGAGTTTTTCCGTCACCATCACCAATCATCTGAGTGTAACGCATGCATTTATCTTTTATGGATCTGTTCCACAATATCAGTGCAGCATCCTTTTCCATTGCATTTGCACTACCAACATAATTTTGTTGACAATCTTTTGACTCTTTGTGGTCTTTGTACCAAATGCCAAATTCAGCACTTTCATTTCCCAAATTTTTCTGTGCTATAATGCAGTCATGGCAATATGTTGACATGACTTGATAATCCAAAACAAGGCCAGTAAGGACATCAATGACAATACCAATTCCATAGTGGGACGTGTGACCCCTCTTGTGCCACGTTCCATCGTATGACACAGATGTCAAGAATGTCATTGTCTTCTAAGAAGGGAATTAGTTTATTATGAACAACACGTACACTTTCAGTACACAATTGCAACAGTTTGGATTTGAAGACCTTTCCCTCTTCCACTAATTTATTTGTATGTTGCGAGAAAGGTCTTGCACCCATGGTATGCATGCCCATGTTTATACAAAATTTTTGCATTGCAGCATAACCCTTTCCAATGTCTACAAAAGATTTCACCATTTTTCCAATTACATCAAAAGGTGGTCGTTCAGAAATTTCATCTTGAACACGAGGAGAACTATAAACTTCCACAGGCTGATGTTAACACACTGCACATTTCACTTCCAGTTTACAAGAAAATCCAAAAACTTCCTTCAAGTGAATTTCTAAAGAATTGGATTTGCACTTACTATATAAAGCATCCCTCATCAGTTCCTTCCATACACTGTTGTGCACCAGCAAATACTCACTGTTATTGTTTACATTTGTTGTGTCGTTCCTCACTTCACTAAACATTCCTAGCTTTTTTTCACTCCTCGTTGGTTCACTAACAACTTTAGATGACATGTTGGGTATATTCTGAACACCAGACTCTTCCCTTTTTCCACAATGTTCAAGTTCTCTATCAACACGCTTCTTTTTCTTCAGATTTCTTTGAATTGCGGCGTTTGTTTGTTTACTAGGCCGTTTTTTTGACACTCTCCTTGAACTTCGAGGAGTTTTCTGTCTTTCCATTTCTTTGAAGGAGTGTTACAAAATATAACAACGAATATTTTGGATCCCACAACACTAACACACACACACACACACAACACGAAATGAAATCTATCCCTTCAAATAACACAAAATTAGCAACGTTAATGAATTGCAACGAAATGACACTGTTGTTGTTCTGTGTCTAATACACAAAATTTCTTCTCGAACACTACGAACCGTATGATCTACAAATGAATTCCAAACACAGGTGTCCATGTGTTTGTGTTTACAACTGTACAATGATTCAAAAGAGCATTTATTATCAACAAATATTATAAGATTGTCACTGTATATTATACAGACATTAGTGATATATTATAAAGTCATCATTTTCAAGATAAGTGTCACTAATACTGTATAAATAGACACAAAAATCAATTTGTATTAGTGCTTAATTTGACTTTAACGGTGACAATTCAAGAAAGTTACGCGCGTAGACTCCAGAGTCCAATCTGCAGCGGCAATTTCAAACAAAAATAGAAAGATTTGAAGTAATAAAACAGATATTGTGAGGCAGCTTGAAAGCTGGGTTGAGGTGGGCGTGTCGCTCTCTGGCATTTAAACGCCAGCCCATTGAAAACAGGCTCCCGTGACGTCATAAAGTTAAATAAAGGCGTCAAATGTTTTTTTTTAAAGAGGAAGAATTGGAGATTTTTTTGGAACAAAAAAATAAAAATCGAAATTTTCATCAATTTTCATCAAGAACTAAGTCATGTCTCCCCTTCAGTATTCAAAAGCACCTGTAGAATTTGAGTGTATTCTATCCGAATCATGTATGTTCTCGCCTTCTTCTATCGACAGGAAAATCATTGATTTATCTTCCTTGTCTGTTGGAGTTAAAGGTGGCACATTTACTGCGCCACCGCCAGTTTTATACTTTCGTGCCTGAAGAGCAATTTTTTTTTCGTAAATCTCTCTTTAGGGATTCATACTTTCCTTTTAGCTTTTGCGCTTCTCGATAAACACCTCCCACCGAGCTATTGTAAGCCTTTTAATAGCTAACGAAGCCATTTCCTTGTCCTGCCACGTGGTAGAACCATTTACTTCACATTTGATGTTTTTTTCAATCCGCTTCGAGGGATACAAGTGTGTCTGAGGCGAGCGTTGCCTTTATGTCGGTGCTGCTTCACTTCGTAATTAAAAAGAACGAGCTTTAAAGCACATATTGCACATACAAACCGAAAATCACTAAAAACTGTCATTGGCCCTTCTTGCATCAAGCAACAGATTTAATTGTGAATTTTTTATAGGACAGGAATATTAATATCTTTATAAAAATACCTTGAGATTTTTAGGAAATCTGTAACAGCTATCCCATCCAGCTTTATCATATACTGATCATTTAATATTCAGCATTACTAGTTAGCAATTGACTGCAAATAATTTCAAATAATACAAGTACTTCAAAATTCAACTCTTACGCGTAACTACACACCTAGGCATCTAGGAAAAGTTGTCGAAATTATAATAATTTCAATTTAGCTGATTTTGTTATGTTCAGAAAAACAGGCCGACTTTGTCAAACAGGTTTTTATTACACAGTCACAGTTTTTCATACAACAAATGTGCCAATCCGGTAATCCAAAAGTACCGTTACACAAGCCAAGTTACTGATTAATCCACGAGATGTCCCTAATACATGCACAGTCGACAAAGATACCGTAAAACAGAATACCAAATTACTCGCCGGGTCGTATACACAATTACAATTTCACAGTCTTAACACATGCACTTCCACGATCTCTTCAACTGCCCCGGCGGTGGCGGCGCCGGCTTATAAAGCCCCCGGCGCCGCAGACTCGCTCCTGGAGCGAAGGCTCGCCGAACGTCAGCTTGCTGCCTATTCGCCAGCGTCTTCCCTGGTTTGTTGGCCTCTCTAGCCGCCTTGCCCGCTGTCGAGCGCTGCCCGGTTGGCGCGCTTTTGAATGGGGTGTTTACAACCGCAACACCCTCCCCTCTCGAAAACGTCGTGTACGGGGTAAAACCTGAAAACGAGTCGCGTCTATTAAGTTTCTCATCGCTCTCTCTTTTCTCTTTCTCTAAATTTCTGCCCATTTTGTCAACTTCTTCTATTGTATACCTTGGGCGCAACTGTCCCTGATGCCTAACTACCACTTTGCTTATCAATTGCACTTCATACATTTTATTCCCTATAAAGTCTTTTATCACTCCTGGCCACCAAGCTGGATACCTTTTGAAAGACATGCAATATACTCTTTCTCCTACCTGTAATTTATGTTCCATCGCCTCTTCTCTGCGATGGTTACCGGGACTGAGCAATGACAGCAGCGTTCTGTGCTGTCGGCCGTGCAGTACCTCTGCCGGACTCTTGCCCTCCGGTCCTGGCAGCGTCCTGTAGGTCGCCAACACCCGCAGCAGCGCGGCTCCTCGTAGCTCCAGCATCCTTCGCCTTCTTCATCGCCGTTTTGAATGTGCGCACGCACCTCTCCACCTCCCCATTGGACTGGGGGTGGAATGGCGGCGCGCACACATGCTTGATGCCGTTCGCTTTGCAGAACTTAAAAAACTCTTCCGACGTAAACTGGGCCATTGTCTGAAACTAGAGTTTGTGGCAGCCCCTCGGTAACAAATATTTTTTCTAATGTCTCTATCGTCGCCCCAGTTGTCGTTATTCCCATCTCTACTATATAAGGAAAATTCGATAGCGCATCTACTGCTACCAACCACATCTTTCCCCAAAAAGGACCCGCAAAGTCTATATGTACGCGTTCCCATGGAGCTTCTGGCTTGGGCCACGATTGCCAGTCCTGACGTGGCGCCGACTGATTCAACTGGCACGCGTTGCACCTTCTCACCATGTTCTGGATATCTTTGTTCATCTCTTTCCAGTAGCAGTGGCGCCTCGCTAACTTCTTCGTGCTGACAATACCCCAATGTCCCTCATGCAGCAATTCTAGCACTTGCCTTCTTAATGTTTTAGGCACACCACTCGCGTACCCTGTTCACCTGACAGCAGCAATACTGCCGCCTTCACCGACAACCTATCCTTTTTTTATCAAACCAGGCGGTGTTGCTTCTTAACAGCTTATTTGGCCACCCTTTTCTCACATATTCTCTAATTACTCTTAGTTCCTGGTCTTGGTCCACTGCCCTCGCTATCGTAGCTGCTGTGATCGGGAACTCCTGCAGAACCTGCCAATCTTCCTGGTCCACCTGTTGGCACACTTCTTCCGACTCATCAAATTCCAGATCCGGCCCCGCCGGGAGCCTGGACAGCGCATCTGCGTTGCCGTGCTGAGTTGTGGACCTATAGTGAATTTGGTAGTTATAATCCGATAGAAAAAGAGCCCATCTTTGCAGTTTCTTTGCCATTCCTGCTGGTAATTTTTTTCCCATGTGAAATAATTGCACTAGCGGCTTATGGTCAGTAATTATGTGGAATTTAGACCCGTGTACATATTCATTAAACTTTTTGACCCCGAATACAACAGCTAAAGCCTCTTTTTCCACCTGCGAATAATTTTTTTGACATTTGCTTAGAGATTTGGACGCAAATGCTATGGGGCGCTCAACACCATTTTCGTCTTTTTGCGATAATACGGCCCCAACACCATAGTCCGACGCATCTGTCGCTATAGATGTGATTCTGCCCGGCACGTAGTGATTTAACTGCGTCGCCTCTATTATAGACGTCTTCAAGCTTTTTAAGGCCTTCTCACACTCTGACGACCACACAAATTTAGTGCCCTTCTTTTTCAGCGCGTTAAGAGGTGCCGCTACTGCCGAAAAATTCTTAATAAACTTATTATAGTAATTAATTTTACCCACTAAGGCCTGTAGTTCTTTAATGTTTTTAGGTGCTGGTAAATTCTTAATTGCTTCTATATGCTGTTGCTGTTGATACCTGATTCTGTTAACTCGTGGCCTAGAAACGTGACCTGATGTTTAAAAAACTCACACTTGTCTAAGTTCACTTTGAACCCCCACTCTTTTAATAACTTCAGCAACTCTTTCAAATTAGCTTCATGTTTCTCACTATTTTTCCCTGTCACAATAATGTCATCTAAATAATTAATGCAACCACTAACCTGTGACGTAATAAGTTCCAACACTCTTTGAAAAATAGCTGCTGCTGAAGCGACTCCAAATGGTAACCTATTATACCTATACAGTCCTAACGGGGTGTTCACTACTAATATTTTCCTCGCCTCCTCGTCAAGTGGAATCTGCAGGTACGCATCTTTTAAGTCTATTTTAGTAAACTGCTGACCCCCCTGCCAATTTGTAGAACAAATCTTCAGCTTTAGGAATTGGATACTGCTCAATTTCTATTTGTTCATTGACCGTGCTTTTGAAATCCCCACACAGGCGAATGCCACCGTTACTCTTAGACACCACAACTAAAGGTGTAGCCCATTTGCTCGTGGCTGCTTTTGTGATAATCTGTTCACGTTCTAGCCTCTTAATTTCTTCTTCAACTGTATCTTTGATTGCCCAGGGTACCGGCCTAGCCTTTCGGCTTACAACTCTCTTTTAGCACTAGCCCTGCCTGGAAGTTTTTACATTCACCCAGACCCGGTTCAAATACTTCGGAAAACTGCTCCTTCAAATTATTTACTAATGCTGACACTTTATCTTGTTCTAACATGTACACGTTATCTACTATGCCTAACCCAATTCTCTCGAAGCTGTTCAGCCCCAAAATGTTCACCACATCATACGTGTCCACCACAATAACATCCAAAATAGCTTTTCTATTCTAATAAACTGCTGGCACTTTAATTTTTCCCAACACTTTTATGGGGTCTCTACCGAACCATATACCGGCTTTTCTAACTTTTTAACCAGTGGGTCTCCTAGTCTCCTATACGTGTCCAAATTTATCAGTGTCACTGATGCGCCCGTGTCCACTAAAAATTGCACTTCACTTTTCCCTAACTGTAGATTTATTAACAACCTATTCTGCCCTTTTCACTTAACAACTGGTTCACAACATTTATTTCCATCTCTTCTTCTTTCCTTGCTTTTCTTCTCGCTAGTTTTTCCTGCTGAGTCTGCCAACACACTTCTCTAATATGTCCTAACTTTCCACACTTGAAACACTTTGCTTGCCTAAATCTACACTGCCATCTTTCGTGGTATCTAATACAGAACTTGCAAGACTTCCTGTTATTACTATTACCGCCACTGCTTGCACCGCTGACGTCGCTATCGCTGTCTCCCCTGACCCGCCTTGGCCTGCTGCTTGTGATAAGCCGATGGGCCTTCGGCCTCGCTGTCCTCGTCACGATGCGGCCTCGGCGAGTGCCTGCGCCGGTGCGGTTGCCATCTTATCTTGTGTTCCGGCTGCTTATCAGTGTTAGCGCGGCTTTGCCGGCGCCTCTCACGATCGATAGCCGTTTCAAATACGTGGCTGCTGTTGGCGATCTGTCTTGCCGTATATGACGTCACTTCATATGTTGTGGCCAACTTCTGAATTTCTTCAAGCGAGGGGTCACTATTCTTAAGAGCCTCAAATCTTATTTTATCCTCTGGGGTATTCAAAATTACTGCGTCTCTTATTAAAGTCTCTGCGTACGATTTTTTGCACTTCTCCGATTGACGTTTGAAATCGCAACTTCTTGCTAGCCCCCTCAATTCTGTTATCCACTCCGTATGCGTCTGTGTATCCTTCTTTCTGCATTGGAAGAACGCATACCTTGCGGCCACTACATGCGGTCTTTTTTCGTAATGATTATTTAATATTTCTTTAATTTTTGACCAAGTTAATTTATTAGTCTCTCTTTCATTGCACAATTTCTTTAATAAAGCGTTTGTCTCACTACCGACTGTGCTCAGAAACGCCGCACGCTTCTTTTCCTCACTCTCGACCCCATAACAGAACCAATGTTGTTCTATTCTTTCTACTCGAACCAATCTTCCACTTGCGGCAGAAATGGGGGACATGGCGCTGGCGCTTGCTCGCCTCTGCTTGTACTCACGCTCTTCATCATTTCCCATTGTGCTTGTAGCTGCATTTCTTGCCCCGCTACTATTTGTTGTATCAGTTGCAGCTGCTGTTGATGCTGTTGTTGTTGCTGCATAAACTGCAGTACTTGTGCCAGTTCTGACTGGGCCGGTGCACTCGCCATATTCACTTTCACCTCGTCGCCAATTGTTATGTTCAGATAAACAGGCCGACTTCGTCAAACAGGTTTTTATTACACAGTCACAGTTTTTCATACAACAAATGTCCCAATCCGGTAATCCAAAAGAAAGTACCGTTACACAAGCCAAGTTACCGATTAATCCACGAGATGTCCCTAATACATGCACAGTCGACAAAGATATCGTAAAACAGAATACCAAATCACTCGCCGGGTCGTATACACAATTACAATTTCACAGTCTTAACACGGGCACTTCCACGATCTCTTCAACTGCCCCGGCGGTGGCGGCGCCGGCTTATAAAGCCCCCGGCGCCGCAGACTCGCTCCTGGAGTGAAGGCTCGCCGAACGTCAGCTTGCTGCCTATTCGCCAGCGTCTTCCCTGGTTTGTTGGCCTCTCTAGCCGCCTTGCCCGCTGTCGAGCGCTGCCCGGTTGGCGCGCTTTTGAATGGGATGTTTACAACCGCAACAGATTTGTTTTCCAATTATTTTATTTCCTTTTTTGTAGTATACATTTCTCCACGTACAATTGCAGGCGTTATTTTAATAGTGGTTAAAATATCCTGAAAAAAAATTTTTGTCTCACTCCTTCCCCTATTTTTTTAACATTTAACTTCAGAGCTGAATATCTCGAAATGAGTATCAGTAGAGTTGTTCCACCTCCAATTACATCTTGACCGCCTTCATAACACCTCCAATTACTTGTTAAAAATGGCAATTACTAAACAAGCATTCTTGCAGCATTGCACTACTAAACATTAAAAAACATCGTCATTGATTTTAAATAGAATATATTTTGTTAAGTGCTGTCGCACAATATTTTAATGCAATTCACTGGTGTGAACATTAGCCACATGATGGCATCTAACACCAATGTACACATCTGATATACACTTCAGAAGACGCCCTTCGTGATTCGCTGGGAAAACATCGTCTCGTGTGTGATCCACTAGTTGTGGGAAAGCTTTAGAAAAGACAAAGTTCGTTAACAGCTTGTGCTGTGTATAACTCTTCATTTTATCATTTTGAGGGTTCCCATTCCCAGTGAGGAGTACATTTCGAATAAGTCTCTCAATCTTTCTACATACAAAGACAAGGCCTTTTGGGGGTATATACAGCGCTCCATTATTCTTCCTATTTAAAAAGTCTGAGAAAGGAATGACATCACCACGTGCAGTTGGGCATTCAATACATTGTAGGAATTTCAAAATAGTTAACACTTTTCTCGCCACAAAATCAGCAATATAGACAACAATGTTGTTGCTATATTCACTTAAATTGCTTGAAAAAATATCTACATGAGAGAAAACACTTTCTTCATTCCTGACTGGAGATTCTGGTTCTAAACCTCGCCTTCTTAAATTTCCAAAAGTCACTGGGTCCAAATCCCAAGGTATTCACTTTCTCCCAGCATAATAATTTACTATTATCTTGCGGTTGACAATTACCAGACATTTTTGCTTTCACCTCATTTTGAACAAAGAGAGATTTCCAAGCAGCTCTAAACTGCATCACTGAGGGGTTGTGTTGTATACTAAATTAAACATCAGAAGTCCTGCTTTCTGCAACAACAATTTATTTCAATCAAGGATACAACAGAATTAAGCCAAACATTTTGCCGTGTCTCGGTAGCCAGTGGAAACAATAATAGCCAGGTCGTTATACAGAAACATGCTCCCGCCCGGTGGCCCCCTCCGTCGTGGAGGGGTGGCTGTTTCGTGCCCCTCCCCTCCTGGGGGAGGGGGTTGATAGGCCGCCCGGTCGTTCCAGGAGTAGCGACGAGTTAGCCTCTAGATACAGAGAGTAGCGCATTCCATTGTTCCACCGATCCCGCCATTTTATATCCAGTTGTCAGGAGAATTGTAACTGTGAGGTATTCTGGGTGTTGCGAACCATGAATCTATCCCAAATCAATATTAATAATCTTAAACGTCTCCATAACCTCACCAATTGTTATAATTTTCGTTCAGATTTTGAATGCTGCCTGGTGGGGATATGGGATGAGAGGATATTAAATGGCGGCGATTGGGCTACTCTCTATATCCAGGGACTCTACGACGAGTGTGCTTCGATCTCGCCCTGGCAGCAGTCCCGGGCTATCTCGAGGCCCGTCGCGCCGCCGGCGGGCTACAGGCGCACCACTACCGGCCCGCACAGGCGGACACTACAGGTTGTTATTAAACCCAGATCTTGACCTGATCATTGAAAAATAAATTTCAAGACGATCTTGACTGAATTTGTACGTAGGAAGATACTGCATTTTGTTACATTTACTAGAGGTAAAGAAATATACCTTTTACATTCCTGCACAAGTATATAAAACCTACAAGTGCAGTTTTCCTAGACCCTTCACATACAAGCTGCACATTTGCATTCCGCAAGCCCGGGATGTAATTTTCCGTACCATCAAGTACATATGACCGAGAATTTTATTAGAAATTCTTAACCGCTTTTGAATCATTTTGCACATGGATTCCTTGAGTTCAGTACATCAAACAATAATCGAATAAATAACAAATGTGTGCTGTTGCTGTTGCATCGTTAAATAGATGGTCCTTTGCATCAAATTCCAAAAACTCCAAAACCTTTACCCACTGAACAACTTAATACTCGAGCTGCTAAATTAACTCATTTTTTGAGACGTAAAGTTAACATGTTTATTCTTAATCTTATTTGCAGCAACTAAACCTTCTCTTTTCTGGATATTGTTAGGTTCTTTAATGTAGTACCACGACACAATATTACACATCTTTAAGTTCTTTAAAATAGCCAAATACATTTCTCACCAATTTCAACATGTGACACGCATCCACCATGCAATACACGTTTGCCTGCGTGACAGGATGAGGACAATATGAATCCAAGTATGGTAGAGATAGATTGGCTCCTAGGATTGGAGGCCACAGCAAAATTGCATTTAAGACCTTCAAAGGTAAGGGTCACCACTTAAACACGCACTTTGTGAAGAAGATACAGAGTAGTCCTTACAATGCAAGTCTTTTCATCCGCACTTATTCCATTAATTAAATAGTAGGCAATAGGAATTTTCCAAGCAGCATTAAGTGCTACAAACATTATTACTGAGGCTTCTCTGGCTTGTTGACCACATTTTTTCATACCTCCAAGGTCGGCATAGCCAACAAATTGTGAATCATCCCATTCAGTTGAACTTTTAATGGACATTTCATCATACATGACTGTCCCATTAATGGACATTTCGTCATACATGGCTGCCCCATTAATGGACATTTCGTCATACATGACTGTGTAGAGTGTTTAGCCCTCTGTTCAAGGGCTTCGAGAGCTTTTTATGAGAAACCTGGTCTGCCATCAACAGTATTGTACCATCTCCGAATAGGGCTACTGCAAGGCAAAGAATATTGGAGAGCTTCTCTAACAAATCAGTAGGCAGCAGGTGAATAAAAATTCAGTGTCAGAGCAAAAGATTTGAGTTTATTATAGAACTGTTTGTTGGTTGAATTTTTAATCCGAACAAAGAACTCCAGAGAAACATTAAAACATTCATTTATCATACAAACAGTATTTTTATATAGCAATTTTTTTCTTTTTCCAATTCAAGAAGCAACTCTCTTAGGTTTAGTATCTTCCTTCCTTGGGCATTGTATTTTCTGTTTGTTTCAGAAAGTTTCTTCCTAGATCGTTTTAAACAATCATCTTTACGCTGAATCACACATTCAAATTTCCTTTTCATAGTCTTGGGACTACTTGAAATGTGGTAACCATGTTCTGCCAAAACATGACTTCACATTTGTGATGAAGAGGGTTGATTTTCATCAAGGATTTCATCTTTTGCCAAAGTAACTGGCCTACCTGCTGGTGGTTTTCGCTCTTTTGGCACCTGTAAAAAAATCATATCAAATTATGTAAAACACGTTTATAGATATAACTACCTCTGTACATATTTCTTTACAGGCGATCCCTGCACTCTAAAAACGGTACTGCTGAAACTATGATTACTATGAAATTATGATAGCCGGTTTCCCTAAGACAGGATATATTTTCGAATGCCTCTCTTGAGTGCACTAATTTCAGTTGGTGAAGGTAGGAGTGGACTCATATCTAACATCACCCTCTAAATAAAACAAGTACTCGGAAGTAGGGCAGTTCAATATTTATAATCTATTTCCACGTGCTAGAAGTGACTATTTAGATTATTTTTCATTTTCCCCATTCACCCCCTTTATTGTACAGCAGACGTAACTAATAGATATTCTCATTCTTGTAACAAGCTTTTTAAGGGAAACTATACATAATTATTTAGAAATTCTCCACTTCCGACAATCCACAGGACGTACGTCAATACTGATAAGATAATTCTTCTGAACATGCTTAATATTATACTCTTAAGAAAATGTATCGATAAGTTTGGTCTAAAAAATGTATGGACCCAAGATAGCACAATAATAGTTAAAGATAAAAAATCCAAAATTAGAATAAACTGTGATGCAAATTTTTTGAAATTATGTAATAGTCAACCTGCCACAAATTAAATTAACTTCATACCTTGTTTCTTTTTTATATTAATTTGTTAAAGTCCTCTATTTTATTGTAAAAATATTATTCAACACAGTAGGAAAAGTACTGAGTAAGTTTGAGCTTTCTTAACTTGCTAGGAAAAGAGAATATTCCAATCACTTTCGTTATGTTAAACACTTCGCAGAAACCACATGTGCCAGTGGCCCCTCGCCTGCCAGGACCCCGCTAAGCTCCGCACTACCTGGGAGCGGAAATCCCACTACCCTCGAGAAATTGAAAGAGACTTTGGCCGCTTTTCCTCGTCGTCTGAATACAGTGCACATAAATGCACAGTCATTGTGCAAACACCATGATGAAATTCTTGCAATATTTTCGGAAATAAACGTTCATATAATAATGATTAGCGAATCGTGGTTGAAACCATCTATTTCATCCAACATCGTCGCGATACCAGGTTATACAATAGTACGTCAAGATCGTAATATTCTTACAGAGAAAGGCACTAATAAATCGGATGGTGGTGTAGCCATGTATATACGGAATGATTTAAAACACAAAGTTGTACATTCATCCGTTACAGAGTCGACTGGTTTGGAATTTTTATGTGTAGAAATTAGAATAGGTGTAAAACGTTGCCTAGCTATAGTAGCGTATTGGCCACCGAAAACCGGAACATTGAAAGTGCTGGAAGAACACCTTTCCGCTGTTATTAGTCATTACGATAGCGTCATTATCATGGGGACTTCAATGGGAGATCCTTGGTGTTTTTAATACGTTACATTTAGCATTCACATTATCTGTAATAACTAAGTCTATAAGTGTACTAGTCTCCTTTGTTTCCCTCGTTGCATCTGAGATTATTTGCTTCAAACCCATCCCATTCACACATGCCATCATTTTATTTGTATAGAAATGATTTTCTTTTAACCAATCAATATTAAAATCTCCAATAATACAGTCCTTTTGACTTAGTTCAAGTAACTCTTTCATAATTATGGAAAATCTATCTATGAATTCTGCTTTCCCACTACTTGGTGATCTATATACCCCAGCAAATGTTCCAATATGATCCACTGGCATGTACAATTTTGTACCTAATATCCACCAGTCTTGTTGCTTTACTTCACTTAAAATTACTGCAAATACTAAATCATCTCTTACATACATTGTTATGCCCCCTGTGTGTTTATTATTTGTATCACATCTAATGCTATTATATCCCTTGATTAGCTATTAAACATCATCCTCGATATCGGTTACATGTGATTCAACAATTATCACCAAAATTGGATTAATTTCATCAACAAAGAGTTCAAATATGTCTTTTTTGCCAATTAGGCCATTTGCATTCATAATTACAAACATATTCATGGACTAGTTTTTCATTTCTTTGCGGTTGCTACGCTTCAACATACATTACAGCCCTTCTTTTCGTTTTAAGTTTCCTTTGATACACTGGACATTCCTCATCAAATACACTATGATTTGTATCCAAATGTAATCTTATCATTAGCATCTTTGCAATTAATGCATTTTACCTCTGTTGATTTACAATCCTATGGCCATATGGCTATCACCACATTTCAAGCACCTGTTACCATTATTACATGTGTCATTCCAATGGTCATATGAATAACATTTCATGCATCGAGAAATCCCAACATACTCCTTAACCTTACAACGCTGCCATCCAATTTTCAACTTTTTCTCTTCCATAACTCTTGCAAATGTTTGCGCATCAACTTCAATAACTACAATGTAGTTATTCTTTGGTTTCTTGTTGATTTTCACTTCAATCTCAGATTCAGGTTTGATTATCTTAGGGTTTTGATTCTGAATCGCTTTCATCAATTCCTCATCTCCCATTTCCTCATCCATACCAAATATTCTCAGGAGCGGCTTCCTAAGTTCAGGGATCTTCACAACATAGTCTTTACCCATTTTAGACTTGACCTCTTCATTTACTATCTGTATCTCATCCTTACTTTTGGAAGTAATGGCAATTCCTCCATTTCTAATCTTTCTTGCATTCTCAATGCCTACCTTTAACTCAGAAGGGTTCAGTTTCTCCTTACATACTTTTCTCGTTTCACTTGTCTGTGAAGATTTCCTTGGGTGCACAATTAAGACTTCTTCCTTTTCCCCTTTTACTTTGTCTGAAAACAAATCTTTATACACTTCACTATGTTTTGCTTGAGAGGCTGTGTTCTTCTTCAATAATTCTTGCATCTTCTGTACTACTCGACGACCTCTATCAGAATGTCTTTTACTCTTCCGTTTTTCGCCCTCAACGTCTCGGTATCCGTCCTTCGTTCTTATTTTTTTTAAACAAAACGACAAAAATTCGACAGTCTATTCTCCCTTAGCCAATCCATTCACTTCTTGCCAAACCAAGTAGCCACGCCCCTCGATAGTCATTCCTTTTCAGACCAATCCCACATTATTTTATATGTCTTTCTAGCCAGCGCCCCCACCTATTTAAGGCCTGAATGCAGTTTATTGACCTTGCCAACCACTACGCCGGCGTTGCTAAGGCTGTATATTGCCATTTGCCGACCCTTTTAACCCAACCCATTTACAGCAAATGTTATTGACGAAACATATAATATTTTGGTATATCACAATAGGTTATGTTGAGGTTATGTCTCCATATATGTCAATGTCACTGTTCAAATAATAGTTAAAAACTTGCTTTCTGATATTAAGGTATATTGCAAAGCAACATCTCACACTTTATATACTATTATAGCATTCTAATTAGTAAATACTAATTAAAGTAATAAAATATACAGCTGCTCAATTACTACGACCATCCACGTAATCCACCGTCACGTGACATCTTCTGGAGTCGCTTTGTTTGGATTTGTGATTGTTGGCTTATATATTATCAGCGATAGGAGTTGTTTCATCGCTTGATTGTTACAAACATGTGCCTGTGCATCCTCAGCTTTTATATTCACTGTAGCAACATTCACTCCAGCACCGCTCGATGTGGACGGTAAACTAATAGCGTGCTGACTCCGTCAACTGCATCAGATATTTGGACTGCAATTGCACTTCAGTAGCAGCATCCTTCAAAGAGGCTATTGCACTTTCGACTTATCTCTCCTACAGAAAAAATGTTGTAAACGTTTCAATGACGAACTAATCTTCATCACGTGCAGCTGAAAGTTTATCATATAATATATTATTATAATATTTATATAATAATAATAGTAATGCCAATCAGAGAACACTATCTAGACAAGTTTGTACCTTCTGTTCATGTTCACTTCAAGCTTGAGCATCCGCCCTTGATCATCGTCCGAATCACTGTCTTCTAATTCACGTACAGATGGAACATATGTTTCGGCAAAATCAGACAGATCACCATCAATGTCAGATGAGTAACCATCTGGCAAGTACAAAAGTTCAGTAATTTCCTCGTCTTGAAGAAACGTGTTACATAAAAACGAAATACGCACAATATCTTCGTAATTTCAGTCAATGCCCGATGTATCTTGGTAGATACACAAAGTTTAACACGTGTGAAATGTGACTCAACAAAATGTTTATCAATAATTCACTGACTTCAAACATTGAGTCTGTTACTGTATTGTTTTCTAACTCCCAAAAGTTCGTTAAAAAAGAAATCTTTTTTAGTTAGATATGACGACGAAAAAGTAACGGATCATGTAACATAAAACAAAACCGTGCGCACTTTCACACACATTTCGCGGGCTTTTAACCGTGAAGTACATTCCATGACATTTCTTGGCAGGAATCGGATGCGACAGTTCCAGTAATGATATGTAGCACGACAAGATTTACATCATAATTTAAAATGACACAGCCATAAAGCAAGGTTATTGCATCTCAGGTGAAACAGTGAGCATGAAAGGGTTAATGTAATAATTTGTTGTAATTTTCCCCCTGCTGTCAAGAGTGTCAAGCCCCAAATCTGCTGTACAGGTATTCATTCTCAATACCGCGTACTGGATATTTTCTACTCTAAAGTCTCAAATCTTTGTCGCGTGCAACCTTTCCAGTACTACGACGTCCTCTTCCTCCTCTCTGGGCTCATGCGAAACGTTAGATAAAGTGGTGGCTTTGCTAGTGGATGAATCTATAAGGGCGGACGCTGGCAATCCACTCGTACTGGTGATTGATCGGGTTTGACGTATACACGTAAAGAGTGAATTCGGCATTCGCCAATTTGTCGCCCTTAAAACCCGATTCGAACGAATGCCGAATTGGGTTTTAACCTTTTCCGCTGCTACGGGACCTCACCCAGGGTTTCGCCGCCCCGTGCTGACGCACCGCGGCGGCCGGCGACCGCTGTGTGCGGCGCCTTTTCCCGGTTCCGAAGGGCGCGCACTGGCAGGGTGTAGATGGCCCACAAGACAAACTTGCATATACGTCCTATCCTTGTTTTTGATATGGACCTTGGGTCGATACTGGCGTTCATAGAAATATACATTTTTTATGTTTTGTTTTTAAATTTAAAGTTGTTTTCGTTTTAAAATATGTGATATGCTTTCATATAAATATGATTTGAAATACGTGGACAATTTTTCCGTGAATTACATTTTAAAACAGTGTAACGCGAGGACCTCATAACACTTTTTGAATGTTTAATATTATGGGAAATTAGAAATTCATTTGTGGTGTTACACTTCAAAACACGGCGTAACACTCAAATCCACATTACATGTTTCAGAAAAGTATCGGAACTCAAGGCGAATAATAATGAGATTCATTTCCTTTTCACAGTCACACAGCACTAAGAGTATGATTCCAAACCTGATGCGTTTTAAAAGACTTATTCTGTATTTGAAAAACAGCCGTCCTGAACAAAATTAGGCTTTCATCGACGCACAACTTCCCGAACGGAGAGAATGAGTTTGCTGAGCTTCGGCAAATGGCACTGACATCTCTTATTTTGAAAACGCGATTGCTCCAACGCTCTGCAATGTTACTGGAATGAAGTATTCTTAGTGTAAGCAAAAACATATCTCGAGACATTATCGCCCCGAAAATAGGCGTTGAATATTTCGTTTACTGATGATTTTTTAAATTCTCGGCATGAATAAACTACTAAAGAAAACATGCATTTCATTAGAAGACGTATCACTCCATTTTGCAAGTCGCGAGTGATATTTTTCAGTGATTAGCAGCGCATTTAGATAAAATTTCATACTTTCGTTAACAAGAAAGGTATTAACGACTCCGTGAAAAAAAAAGAAAGCCAAAATTGAACTTTTTCATTGAGCCTTGTTTTCTTCACAAAAGAAGTCGATATTCGTATAGGTATGCATATAAACAAAAAACTTTTAGCAAGAAATATTAACACAAAGTAACGGTGGTACATCGTACCCGAAAACCCTCGAGAAAGTTTTATTAGGGTCATTAGGAAGGGCCCTCCTTGAAGCTGCGCGCCAACCCCTCGCGGGTGACGAGGACCACCGCACGGCAGTCGATCAGTTTACAAACATTTCAACTCGTAGCAAGGAGAATATCCACAGCAGCAGTCACTAGGAGGGTTTAAACTAAAGTTCAAACCCCTTACAAAACGAACATATATTGCCACATGTCCTTCAGACCCTCAGCCATTCAGAAGAAAGCGAAAGACAGCCGCGCGAAGTACAAGACGCCCTATAGGCGTCATTAGCACAGCAGAAGCGACTCCGGGCGGACGCCTAAAGGCGGCGTTAGCACGCGGGGCCCGAAAAATCCGGACGCCTATAGGCGTCGTTAGAAGCGAAAGGGTTAAGGGCGACAAATTGGTAGCCAAGTAGATCATCTCGAGTTATACTCTTATAAAATGAAGTTGCAGAGCCAGTGGTAATTTCGAATGGACTCATTGAATGATCCTTGAGTTTTTGGAACGGGTGGAACACGTGAAGAGAGATTCGTCTCGTGGCTCAGAGCAAGTACGCTCGCCTTTCACCACTGAGTTCCAGGTTCGACTCCCGTCGATTCTCATGTGAAATTTGTTTCCGACAAAACGAGTTCAGCTGCTTCACAAGGGCTAGTCCAGCCCTGTGAAGTGCCTAAACCTTACCCCCTTCCTTATTCCTTCCCAATTCTGGCCCCTGGGTAGTGACGAAGGGTGCGCGCGGTTGAGGCGCGCACGCGGAGATGCTACCTGGCGGCCCTCTTGACAACCACGAGACGAGACAAATATAAATAGTATAGAGCGCCCTGTTAAATGCAGAGAGCGCGGATAGCAATAATGGAGGATTACTCCGCGGATATCAACGCCCGACCTAGGGCTTTAGAGACGCGTTGCGTAAGGCAACCCTTTTTTTTTTTTTTTTTTTTTTTTTTAAGCGTTGGCTCGTGAATGAGCGATGCCACCGCGGCTGTTAATTCCTGCGTTTCCTGCTTCGGGAGATACGATGACCTCGGGATCTGGGGGCGAAATTATTGAGCAAATAACGCCCTGCATCAAGTGCATAAGGTAAAAGACTCATATTTGAGTAGTTAACAACCTGTTACCACAAAAATGTTGGTGAACAAAAGAAAAGGAAAGGAATAGTATTGTTTCTTTGCGCCCTACTCTTTGTTGCGAAAATTGGGGGGAAAACTGTGAAAAACGTTCTCCATCATTCCTTCGGGATCTGGCCGCTGTAGCTCCTGCTGGCCACGTAGTGTGTAGAATCTGTTCCACTCGAAGCCGACTTTGTATGGATTTCGAGGTGCCATCTGTAACTCTTGGAAAATCATTGCAGTCTTTCTAGTAAGTTTAATGGCCACCAACACCTGTTTGTTTGCAACAAAGCCTTGAAATATAATTAAAAAATTCTTGAATATTTGGGCAAAAGCAGTTTTTCAACTTCTTGTTGAAGAACTGGCGAAGCGTGCTTTGTCAGAATGAAGATTTACCATATTTCAGTCCCGTCCAAACGCATTTCAAGTGTCAGTAGAACAACAGTATGGAAAAAGATGTTTCAGAAAGGGAATAATTAGGATCTTGCCTCATCCTTTGACTAACACGTGGATTTCTCATTATATCTGTAAGATTTATGAGTAGATTGTTATTGTGAATGTTCTCGATCCACGACAATTATTTTGGTGTGTTATATTTAATGAGACCACGAGAGAAAGATTGGACTAACTGCAAATTATTGTAGTGAAGTTTGCCTAACTAGTTACCAGGGATATGTACTAGCTAATAATGGCAGTTATTTGCATACAATATATCACTTCACTTCAAAGAAAACAACTTTAAAACATAACGTTTGAACAATGGTAACAATGATTCCTAGCAAAACAAGGTAACTGGGCAACCTAACAGTATTGCCCCTCTTGCTCTCTGGTCTCCTATTGTGTATAAAATTTGTATTTGCTTGAAAGTATAAAAATGTACAAATAATGAAAAATAAATGTCTGTATGTTTTTGTGAATTTATTCTACCTTAATGTTTCCTAGTTTTCATACTGTTGAGACTTCAAACATCACGATAAAATTGTGAGGAGCATTTGAAGCCATTATGCTGAAGTGAAAGGTAAAGACAAGCTTCTTTGCAGCGACTTAACTTTGTGTACAGGAGCGCGCAGCATTCGGCGCCTTAATGCAATAAGAAATGTCAACACAAAAAAGCATTAAAATATGACCATAAGAACTAAAAACTTAGGTTATGCTCAGATATCATCTGTATTAATTTTACTACATGGATTATGTGCATTTATTACATTTTTCTGAAAGAAATGTACTAATGTATGTTCACAATAACAGATGGCTCTCTGAGTGTCCCTATTAGCACAGAGTGTAATGTGAAACCAGTTGTCTCACTACCGCCGTATAAGATCAACGTAACACGTTTCTCGAGCAGCACTCATACACCAAGGTATCCGTTCTCCACGGGAGAAATGCCGGAGAATGTTGCCAAAGAATTGTTGAAAGCTATAATTAGCGTCCACAAAGCGGTTCTCCTTGATTTTAGACGGAAATATTCAGAAAAAGGCATTGCAATAGGAACGAAAGTATGGCAATACAAGAAAGCAAATGTAGGCGAGCTTTAAGGTTTTTTAGGGAACAATATAACCGCTTTCTAAGAACAGAGGGAGGTATGGAAGAAATATGGGGGCGTGTTCAAAGATATTGTATACGAAGCTTTGCAAATGTTTGTTCCGTGAAAATTCTAAAAAAATAATCCGGATCCAGAATACTACAATGCAAAATTAGAATGAAGAAGATAACGAGAAAGGCATTTAAGAACAGAAAACGCAGTAGCAAGCACATTAATATTTTTCGAAAATCGTTCAAAAGAATTGGAGCGCGAAAAGAAAATTGCTCAGGAGGCATATTTAAAGAATATTCTAGATGGGAAGGGAAATAACTGGACAGGTTTTTATAAATATGTTCGTAGAAGGAAAGGAAATAAAGAGGATATCCCAGTTATTCGCGAAAATGGAAACAAGTTTAATTACTGACAATCGGGCAAAAGCGGATGCATTTAATAAGTATTTCAGTTCGGTTTTCAAAATAGTACGTACCATCCAATTATTCAAGGTCTTCGGGTTGCCACCGGGTTATACCCAATTGGCAGTTTAAATAAATCTATCTATAGGGAATAATGCCCTTCCATACCGGACAGTCGCGAGATGGGTAGGAGGTTTCTGCAAGGACGCGCAGCAAACGAGTGATCAGCAACGCGTGACGACATGCCGGTGCGGACCGATGTCGCACGTGCGATTATCGAGATTACCTGATCGAGCCTTTAGAACTGGCATGTAATGCTCTGGTAATGTCAACTCGTATATGCTAAAATACTTTATAACATGAAATCAGTACTGTACTTCAAGTACGTTAATAAATTATAGAAACGCAATTTTGGTGTGCCGTAAAATGTCCATGCACGTAGTTCGTCACTTGTGCTCGCATTCTCACAAATATAATAGTTGCCATGAATTATGCCCCAACCCTCGTGTAAAAAGGCAGCGAAACATAGGTTCGAATGATTTACTGGGAGAGCTGCTTAGGGCGAATCGTGTGTTTTAATCGTCTCGCAGAGGATCTGAAACCGGGAAAACGGACGGCTGTTCGAATAATTTAATACGAAAGAATCAGTGATCATTGAATGTATTGTTAAATTTTACTTGTTTTGGGGCGCGGGAAAAAACGTTATTGCACTTTGATTAATAACCCTGGGACACTACAACACAAATTTTTTTGCGGGAAGCAGCTGTAATTTCTTAGAAATTATTGCTTGTTGCCAACTTTCTCGAGTTTAAATCCAATTTTCACGGCACTGAGAATACACACGCACTTATGCCACAGTACGTTCAGTATGTTCCCTTGCTCCAAAATCTAGTTTTGCGCTGGGTAGACCCCTCGACCATGCTCTCAGCCAATAGAATTCAGCAGATACATTCAGATACCATACACCGTGTGATGTGAGTGTGTTTAATTTGTTTCAGAGGACGTGGAATGTTGAATCAAATGGATAGAATAATAAAATGAATTGAACTAGTGAATAAAATAAATGTAAGAAATCATTTTTAAATGTAGTAATTATGTATTTCGCGCGCTGGGTGTAATACCAAGACCATGGCGGACGTCACGTGACGAAAAAACTTTTTCAGTGGGATTTGCCGCGAGTGAACATACTGGTTGTACTGTGCTTATGCTTGCTTACATATGCTGACAAGACGACGCTTGGAAATCACTTTTTGTGGAGTTTTGAATTTTGTAACAATGATTGCTTTGTAAGAATTCTAATAGAGAACCGCCGTTTTGCCAGGTGAACAGAAAGTGCTACAGTTTTACGGTCGCGTTTGAAAGCATTTGACAGTTGAAAATCTAGCTTCAAATAACTTGTCTCCCTAAGCACATCGTTGAAAGAAGTGACTGCTCTTTTGTGGAATTATCGCACGGAATTTGGGGGAAAATATTGTAAGTCCAACGCGCCACGGTTGAAATGTATGTTCTGCGGTGGTAACACAGGTCACAACCAAAAATTGATTTGATAATTTGGCTAACCTTTATGCTTTTTGGTGTGCTGAAAACGAATATGAAGTCCGTCCCCATCAGTACAGATTTTTTTCAAATCCGAGAAACATAATTCCTATTTTGTAGCACACGCAGATAATTACATTTGTAACCAATATTCGTTTCTAACGATTCTAAAATTCTAAATACTTATGTTCTAATAATACTCTGCCTGAATCGGTGGTGTGGTCTCTGAAGGTTCTATTCAGATAGTAAGTAATTGTTATCTTTTCTCGGTAGTTCCCCTTCTGAAGTTATTCAAGATAGAAATGGTAATAATATGGAAATTGGAGTCCACTTTGTTACTCATTCCTCTCAGTCCAGTATCAATTGGAGGGAATACATTCACTTAGGTCATCTAGTTGCTTGAAAATGATTCAAAAGGTTTTCTGAAGTTTGAAAGTGCCATAGCCGACTATTTACTTACCGCCGAATATAATAGTTGGCTATGAAAGTGCATTTCGAAAAAACACGTCTCATCGGTGGTGTGCCCCTACCAGTCCTATACTTACTTCTGTTTTATCTGTGGTGAGTACCACAATCAAGAAATACCAAAGAAGTATAACAGATTTCATCACAATAAAGAAAGTGAATGTTTCAAGTACTTATGCTCCAGTTTCCTGGTTCAAGTGACGCTAAGATAAAAGGAGGAATCTTTGTAGGCCCAGACATCAGAATACTTTTCTCAGATCCACATTTTGCTCAGTCCATGGATGAGAGGGAAGCCTGGAATTATTTTTAAAGAGGTTGTTGACAAGTTCCTTGGTAACGTAAATGATTTCCATTACAGATGTATCGGGGAACGCATACTGAAGGGTTTTCAAATACTAGACTGCCACAAGAGTTTGAAGGTTCACTTCCTACACTCGCATGTGGACTATTTTTCCGGAAACCTTGGGGAACGTCAGTGAAGAACAAGGGAAAAGGTTCTATTCAGGATATCAAGGAGATGGAACTGTGAACACGGTGGGCGGAACTATATTGCTGGATGCTACATCGTCAAACGCCTGAAGAGTCGTATTCTCGGAAGCGAACACAAATGCGTGGTATAATTTTTTATTTAAAAATCTCATATCTTAACATTTTAAACTATAAAAAATTTGTTCTACAGACCAATGAAGCCTTTGTAGAGACATAGGTTCACTTTACATATCTCAATGCTATAAATGATTTTTCTCTACAATCGGATATTTTCATGGCCTCTTGTATCCAATATCTTTGATCCCTAGTATTATCCAATATCTTGATCCATACTGGCATGTGACTAACCTGTTCATCCTAATTTCTTGGGACAGTATGTCAGCTGCCACCGCCTCCTTCATGAAGGAGGCCGTGCAGCTGGTAATCCTTATTGTTTTCATAATTGTTTGAAGATCACGGTGCTGTGTACCTGCCTTTCTTATTCCTGTACACTTGCCTGATTTAGAATTCAGGGCAAGTCGTTTTCAAAATTCAATGACAAGGAAGACATTCGAATACTGCCCTTTCTTGTTTTACGTGCTTTCAGGTACCTAACAAGAGATCTCAGAATCGGACATGTCAGAATCATTACTATTGTTGTCGTTAGGAATTCTACTTTCACTATAAAACAAATGGTTATCCACAACTAAAAACTTCTAGAATACATATTAGATATATTTATAATATTTAGAAAATATTAAATAATGCAAACAAAACACCAAACACTGAAATAAACCTAAAATATAACAAGCAACCGTGAGGTTATGTGTCCTAACTGCATGATTGGTCAGATATGGCACTGTTAGTGTAATAATTGTGTTATATTATGTGGTATTGAATATCATGTAAACAAACCTTTGAAATGTAAATATGTTTAGTTTCGTTATATCTAAAAGGTTGGCACCACTGTCAGTCGGCGTCCAGTCGTCGTTTTGAACCGCTTGTGATGCCAATATGATTTCATGTGCTAAGTTTCCTGTTGTAACATGGATAAAGTGCTTTGTGATTTAAAGTCTGTTTATTAAAATTATATTCACACATTCTTGCTTTTATTATTTTCTTCAATCTAACAGGCACAAACCCTTATTTGTATTTTATTAACAATGAGAATAAAGGAATTATGTGTAATGGACTTAGAAATAGATTCCTTAATGTAAGGTGGAGCGAGAAATATTTTTTTTACGAAGCTGCTGCATTTATTTTCGGAGTTACACAATGTAACACGTGCAACAATACGACGCCGGCTCAAAAGACAAAAACCACGCTATTCAAGAACTCATAGAGTTACTGTTGGGCCAAAACATGGTAATAGATGGGTGGGAAACATTATCCTAAGAACGTACTAGAGACGATTCATTATTGCAAGTAAGCGTTCTGAAAATCGAAAACATCGTGATTGCCGAAAAACCGGTTTGTGCCACGTATGGCACACTATGCGGTAAGGGGTTTAATACTCCTGCGAATTTTATACGCAGTGACGGAATGAAAAACGTGCTTGCCATAGAGACAAACAGCGGCGGCTTTTTGTCCGTATTGCGAGGTATAGAACATACATATTCACTGAACGAAAGGTCATTTATTTATGTATATGTTAAAGTTTTATCTGTACACCATGAAAACTGAATGCCTGTAATAAAATTAAATGTTACGAAATGTCATCTTACATTTAGGTAGATAATATAAAAGATTATGCACAGAAATCATTGCAAACTTATATTGATTAGGTAAATGTTGGATTCATTTTATGAATATTTGAATAAAACTGATTTCCCAATTAATGTGTGTAGAAGTATTGTAAGCAATACACTATTTAAGCTGGCTTACGTGTTCATTGAAAAAATTAACTCTCTTCACGAAGATTAGTAAATAATATTGTGATATACCAGAATATTATAGATTTTATTTAATGATATTAGCTGTACATGGGGTGGATAAATGGGTATACAATATGGCGGTATACGGCCTTAGCAACGACAGCGCAGAGGTTGGCAAGGTCAACAAACTGTACACAGGCCTTGAAGATGTCAGGACGCTGGCTAGATAGCTAAAGAAAATAAGATGTGATTGGTTCAAAACGAATGACTGACGGGGGTCGCGGCTACTTGGGTTCGTAAGAGACGCACGGGTTGGCTAGTGAAGATTAGACAGTCTAATTTTGCCGCTGTGTTTTGAAAAAATAGAATGAGGGACGCTTACCGACCATAAAGGGTTAAAGAACGCATTGAACAGAACATTCTGA
This sequence comes from Acheta domesticus, assembly GCA_031308135.1. Lineage (NCBI taxonomy): Eukaryota > Metazoa > Arthropoda > Insecta > Orthoptera > Gryllidae > Acheta > Acheta domesticus. The sequence continues at coordinate 44,845,528 of JAHLJT010005437.1, read as the reverse complement.
TTCTGGGTGTCGTGGAGTGAAGATCGCGGATTTTGCTAGTAGATGACGTGGTGTAAAGATCGTTTGCGGACATTATATAGGAAAGTGGGACTTGTATATTTTTTGTGAGAGAAGTAATAGTTTTTTCGGACTCTGAGAATTATTTGCCAGAAGTGAATTCGCGGAGGACTTGCACAGTTTTTCGGATATTGCAGTTGAACTTTAATGTTTTACATAACCAGTGGGAAAGATTAGGAACTGGGAGCATCGGATAAGAACCGATAAGTAGTTTATGCAGTGTGGACTGGACGTGTCAGCAGCAGCGCAAGACCGGAAGAGAGAGAAGCGAAACTTGGAACCAACAACGGTCAAGTGAGAAGCGACTACGGAGCGTCGGCAAGCAAAACGGTAAAGAAATACTGCAGTACAAAAGAGATAACGTATTTTAAAAGGTCATGACCATAAAATTAATTGTTAAAACTTAACGTTAAATAAATTATTGAATTTTGTTCTTTGGAAATGAAAGGAGTTTTCATTTGTCAATCATAATCTTTAATTAGTTGGAAGCAGATAATTATTACATTTCGGATTCCACGCCATACTGTATAGTTGGCAGATCAGGTAATCGGCTATCGAGGCGATAGCGAGTATTTGTATCCGGACCATCGACCCAAGCTAGCTGGATGTTTATACAATTTTGTTTAAATTAGATGGGAAAACTTTGGTAGTAATTAATGTAACCTGTTTCTGGCGCCCAAATCTTAATATAAATTTGGAACAGGCCATAATTACAACCACATTCTTGATGAGACGGTGATAAGGTACATTTCAATATGGTAATGTTTATAGTTCCTTTTATAATTAATTTAACGTCAAAAATAATAAAATCTTTGTGAGTTAAAGTGATTAAAATGACTTACAATGAAGTTTTTCGAAAGCTCAAAAGGTTTTTGTGAAAAAGAGCTTTCAAATTTGAATTACAGTAGCGCTTAATCGCCATTTCTTAAAAACGGCCCATTTTTTCAAAGAAAATTGCCATTTAGGACGAGGTTTTACTCTTTAATAATCTTAAAATAATATTTGCGTTCTAGTGTTACGCAACCGGCAAATTAAGAAAATGTAAAAAAACGTACGGCAGCAATAGATGACAGCTGGCAAAAGTATGTGTAAGTCTGAACAACTAGCAGAGACCAAAGGAAATAGAAAATTAATACGGGAAAGTCTCGTGATATTGTATAGCACCAATAGTTCATAGTAAATTAGTTTGTGGTCCAATATATTTTCGTGCTCCGAAATATTAATGTTACTTGGGTTTTATATTAAAATCTTATTTTATCGTCAATATTACGACAGATACAGAGAATGTACGTACGTACACAGCGGAAAACGCTTTTCTCGTCTTAAAGATGCAGAGAAAGAGACATTTTGGGACAATGGTCCGATCAACTCCCATGTTAAGTATGGTTGCACCACAGAGAACCCACACTTGTCTATGGTTGCACATCGTGCTGGCGAGAAAAAATGTAAGAAAAATTGTATCATTTTGAATGTATAACACACAAGGGCTGCAGGTAGTGAAGTTAAAGCTAAACAATGTTGTGGCGTGACTTTAATGTCAATTAAGGACTGTGCTTGGAGTAGAGATAGTATTATGAAACATTTATCAAAAGCTACACAAAAACATGTCGAAAGATTGAATGAATTCAGTGAATCTTAACACCTAAAGAAAAAAATATCCGATTTCTGAATTATTATTAGAGCAAATACAAACTCGAAAAACACTTTTTAGAATCCGAATATCTTGAAATTACGTCTGCATGTGCTTCTTGCTTCATGGAAATAATACATTGGCATGTAATGATATCATTATATAATTGTTTTGAATGAATTGAATAAAATTACGTAGAATAAACTTATCCCCGTAGCATGTCACAACAGATTTTTACTGGTTTGAACGTTAAAATAAAAATAAAAAAATTGCATTGAGGTGGGGCATGGTACCCAACCGCACACTTCTCGGGATCCACCGCTGTCCAATACTGTTTAGCCTACCCTAAATATTTGTTCACGAGCCGCCGCTGTTTCTCTCTACGCCAAGCACTTTCTTCCACTCGGTCAGTGGTATAAAATTCGCACGAGTTATTAATAGTCAGAGCTACGGGTTGCCTTCTCTGTGCCATTCAGGGACCGGCGCGTTGAAATGAGAGAAAGCGAAATGCCGATGCACCCGCTCCTACGCCACGCGAAACTGTAAACTCAAATTACGAGGGTTGGGGCATAAGTCATGGCAGCTATTATTTTTTGTGAGAATGTGAAGGTTTCATGTTCGTTAAAATGCTTAATTTTGCAAAAAAAAAATTAAACAAAAATCGTCTCTTCTACAACTACAATGGGAAGATAACACTTGTTTATCTCATGAAAATGATGCTCATCAAAAACAGATCTTCAAGTGAAGTCATGTTGAA
>JAHLJT010005437.1:44816110-44842084 GCA_031308135.1 Acheta domesticus | reverse complement strand
TGAACATGAGAACGAGAATGCAATAAAAAATTAGCCTAGCGGAGCCTAGACTGAAGATGAAATAACGAATTCAATAAGTAAGCGATATTTAAGTTAACTAGTAAGGTAATCAGTAACGCTAATCACTAATATTAATTAGTAAATTCGTAATAATTATCAGTAAGCGATAACTAAGTTAATCAGTAGTAAATTGATCGGAGGGCGGTGGTGCGGGCGATCTTCTGTGGCGCGTTTGATTTCAGGGGCTGAGGAGGCCAAAGACTTGATGGAGAAGATTCCCACGCCAGAAAATGAATAAATAGTTAGAAAAAATCTAGTAGATTAGAATGTACTCGTCTTCTGACGGAGGTTTTTTCCATCTTCAGGGGTTTTTTCCTCAGCCGTACCTTATGGTCTCCTTTCCGCGGCTTTGATGCGATGAAGAGACCATTAGGGGTGAATGCCAGAATTCGAAAGGTTAGAATGCGGTAGGATGTAGGTATTGGAATGGCTTAAAGGCCTTCAGCCTAGCCACATACGAGTAGTTTAAAAAAGTATTGAAATTTTATATAAATGTGTTGTAATTACCTATTAAATAAAAAATAAAAAATCATCCCGCTGCAAAATACCGTACAGTGAGAAGACTATTCATTGATGATACCGTCTGCATTATTAACAAAACACAAAGTATACATTTTATCTTGACATAGAATGTGACTTGTTTAAATATAATTGATAAAATGTCAGTTGTTTTAATTTTCTGTTCTATAACAGACAACTTTGTTCACCGCAGGCTTTATTAACCTGAAACGTATTCTGAAATCTTGTTCGTCGAGGATTTCAAAATACTGTGGCCCATCTCGCATTACACGCCGTCTGTGCGGACGGTTTAAACGATCAAAGAACACGTTGAATTCATCGTCTATCACCTCTATATGTAGTCAATCAATCGAAATAACACCGATTCTCCTTAAATACGTAACACGTTCACAATTCCGTCGTTTTAGAGTCACCTACCAGATAAACATTTAACAGCCTCTCGAATCTCCGGATTATTTACAGTTACTTTAACCACTGGATATATTTATCAGACACTCGAAATCAATATTTGATGTAGGCTCCTCATCGTAATTGTTTATTTTGGCATAAAGCTTTTTCGGCCGCATTGCGGCCATCTTCAGTGCTACAAAATAATGATATAATAATAATAATAATAATAATAATAATAATAATAATAATAAAATATCTAAATTACAAAAAATTTAAAACTTTAAAGAATTAAAAACTTTCCCCTACCTCCATTGAACGTTTCCTTTAAATAGCGTACAATGCCTTCGCCCTTCGCTGTCTTGTCTGGACTGAGGCCACAGCCGCCTCTAAGAGGTATTGTCAGTTTGCTCACCTAAATTTATTAATTCATTTAGTTATTTAGTTACATATTTATTCATTTTCTATTTTCACCTCTTTTCAAAATGTACATTTGTTATTCAAAATTATGTTTCCATCTACACATTTTATATTATACTTTTCCAGTTTTATTTCACTCCAGTTGCTTCATAATATTATTTGTAATAGATTCCATTTATTTTATTTAATTTTCATTTGTCATTTTTTAAAAAATTTATATGTCCATTTCACATTTTACATCTCTTTAAAATCCAATTCTTGACAATATTCTGTAAAAAGTTTTTAATTCTTTAAAAGTTTTAAATTTTTTGTAATTTAGATATTTTATTATTATTATTATTATATTATTATTATTATTATTATTATTATCATTATCATTATTTTGTAGCACTGAAGATGGCCGCAATGTGGCCGAAAAAGCTTTATGCCAAAATAAACAATTACGATGAGGAGCCTACATCAAATATTGATTTCGATGATAGCATCGTAAATGCCACACCATTTCCTACTATTATCAGACACTCTTAACACAAATTTTCAATATATCAGTAAGATAACTTCGGATAGACTATCAGACACTTTATCACGCACCGGTGAAACAGATCCTAAGAAATAAACTGATGATGCGATATAGTGGCCTGTATATCTTTTCCGGCCTTCCAAAGCCATTATAGCAGGAATAATCCTGATTGGAGGTAACTCCTTTCAGATTTGAACATCAGAAAGATGTACTTGCAAAAGTGCAATGATGAAGTAAAAGTGCCGCTGAAGCAAAGGTTTTAGTATCATGTATTTTCATAAAAATTCTATTTGCATTTTAAATAGCTTGCTAGAGATACTCGTACTAGTTGTTTATGTTGAGAGATACTAGTTGTCAGAGATGCTTAGAGGGAGGGGCAGCTAAGGCAATTTGCTCCCATGCCCTCACCTAAGTGGGGCCAAGAAAATGTGTATAGAAATTATTTTCTTCAACACATTTTTTGAGAAAAAACATTTTAAAGTATTTGAAATATAATTCACTTGAACACATTCAATAATAATTATTATAGCTGTTATTAATTGTTTGTTTTATTAATTTATAGCTGTTATTTCTTCCAAATGACAGTATAGAGAATTTTGGGAGAACATCGAGCAGCGTCATTTAAGCCTGAAGACGGCAAACGGGGGAAGTTACAATAAATAAGAAAAAACGCACAATGTACAGTGATCTTAGCCATTCGCGTATGATGATTGCGTCAGTAGAATAAAAGTCCATCCAACGCCACGTAAGGCATGGCTGTACAAAGGGAAACTGCACAGCAGCACGACACCTGAAGAGGTCGTCTAGTTCTTTCATGATAATGAGATATCAAGAGAGAGAGAATGTGGAGAATTGGATAAATAAATCCAATCGGTGAAAGGGATAAATAAATCCTTCAAACCGGTACAACTAAACGCCCTAGAAAGGACACAAGTCCCAATTCTCTGGCCGGACGGTATCGTGATACGACCTGTTCGCCTCGCTAGGAAAGAGAGAAGGGTTTCACCTGTGAACCTGTGAGGAGAAAACTAAGTTCAAAACCAATTTCAAAATCTTGCAAAGCTCACCATATGCGAACCTCCAACGGATCAAGACACTGCCATGGAACATTGAAGGCCTACCCAGCGCATCTAAGTTGCATTTGATATGCCTTTTAAATGTGTAGTTCCGAAGTGTCGAGGAAACTACGATAAATCCTCGAAAGTGCACGTGTTTGGTTTTCCAAAAAATCCTGCTATGCAGAAGAAATGGACTGCTGCTATTCCACGAGAAGATTTTGTTCCTTCCAAATCCTCGAAGGTAAGGCTATAGTTCATATGTTCACATAGAACCTACATTTATTACACTGATTAAATAATCGAAGCATACATTTTATGTAAGTTAGTAAGGGTTTTAACATTATCTACTAATACTCTTAATGTTTTACCATGAAACTACGTTAAAGCAATTAGAACTTAACAATTCTTCCTTATAGTATTATGCTGAACTTGCAACTATTTCTTTATATTGTTAGTTGAATAATGATGATAACAACTTAAGGTATCCATTAAATAATCTTAGAATAGTAGTACTTCAGTTACAGCATTCAATTGTAATATTCAGAGGTGTAAGAAATTCATAACCTCAAACAAATCTTCGAGTTTTCTTGCAACTTGTATGAATAAGTTACTAAAACAATAAATAATTTATTTCAAACGAAATACCTTATGTAAGTATCAAGGCAAAAGTCTGTGGTACATGAACTAATTTCAAATTTTAAAAAAAAGTTATGTTATTTGTTCTTTTGTAAAATTGGTTTGTATGTGAAAATTAAATTCTATGCATGTATTTGATATTATCGACTAACCACTGTACATTTTAGTTTACCTCTCATGCAACCCCAATATTATTATTATATTATACATATTATAATATATTATTATTTTTCTTGTTTCAGGTGTGCCATCGCCATTTCCATCAAAATGACATTATTTGGGAGGACGTGGTTTATAATGAGCAAGGAGAGAAACTGTCATCAAGACTGGATATACCAAAGTTAAGAAGTGATGCTGCACCATCTGTGTTCCCTAACTGTCCAGCTCATCTTACCAAGAAGAGTTCCAGACGGGAAGGCCCTTGTGAAAAGCGAGAGAGACTAGAAATGGAACAAATAGCAACGAGTATGAGGGCTAGTCTTGCATCCCAAGAAGAATACATTCCAAATTCTCTTTCAAATCCTTGGAAGACTTAGAACGTTGTATTAAATTCATTAATTACCCAACGGTATGGACTGTAGTGAAACCTAACACTGAGTGCCTATGTTTTGTTAAATTTGCCATGAAGCCAAGTCCTGTAGTAATGTTGTCTGTGGTGATGGATGTGCATCAGAACGTTAACATTTATTCAGATAATCTTCCTGTTCATAAAGTGGGGTCACACTCTTTCCCAACTGTGTGTAATGATGTGCACGTATTGGAAAAAAATTTAATTGACTGTGCAGAATATGGCAGTGACAATTCTCTCAGCAACTACATAAATATTGCCAAGACAAGCTTGTTGGAAGTACAAGAGAAGGCATGTGATGCAGATAAAGATATTGTGCAATTTTTATGCGAACAATTAGATTTAGTTAACAGTTCTAAGTTTAGACATAGATTTAGTTCCAATTTAATGATACTTTCTTGTTTACTTTTCTCAATTTCTCCTCATGCATTCAGGTTTTTGCGAGCAAGTAGTGTTTTAATTTTGCCTCACCCATCAACACTGTGGAGAATTTGTAGTACATTTAACCTCAGTCCTTCTCAGGACTCAAGTGATAGCAACTTCTTGTCGTACGCCAAGCAAAAGTTTAAATTTTTAAGAGCCGAGGACAAAAATAATGTTGTCCTGATTGATGAGATTCACTTAAAGCCGTATTTAGATTTCAAGGGAGGTAACACTTTAGGAGTTTCACATAATATGGAAAACGCAGCCACTACAGCATTTGCATTTATGATTCAAAGTATTAGATCTAAGTTCAAAGATGTAAATATTCTTCCAGTGAAAACTATAACTGCAGAAGTACTTTTTGACTATTTATTAAATGTAATTAGTGGACTGGAAAGCATAAGTTACAAAGTAATTTGTATATCAACAGATAATAATTCTATTAATAGCAAGATGATGTCCATGTTTTCCAAAGAAAGAAAGTTCGATATAGTGTACGAACACACAGTTGATCCCAACCGCCCACTTTTTTTTAATTATTGATGCTGTTCACATTCTGAAAGCAGTACGCAATAATTGCCTAAATCGAAAAAATTGTGGCAAATTCATGATTTATCCTGACTTTCCAACTGAGGGAGGAAAGCCTAACTCTGGTATGAACATTGCATCTTTCACTGCCCTTAAGAAGATTTATGATTTGGAATGTGAATCTATAGTGAAAAGTGCTCATACGCTGACATTAAAAGCTTAATGCCCCACTTCCCTAGAAAGGCAAAGTATAAAGCTTGCACTTCAAGTATTCAATAGGCAGATGGCTGAAGCTTTAGAACATTCAGGAGAATTAGGCACAGAATACTGCAAATAAACAGCTAATTTCAATTCACATAATAACCAAATGGTTTGATATTATGAATGTTAAGACTGTTTTTAAAGGGAAATGTAAGTTAAATCCTTTCATGGGGCCCATGAGGATTGTAAATGATTTGAAAATAGATTTCCTCTATAATTTTCTAGACTGGCTGGATTTATGGAAGGGAATGAAGCCTAACACTGGGTATTTTACAAGAGAGATAGCTATGGCATTGAGCCAGACCACTTATGCAGTAATAGAAATTGCTCGATATTGTATCAATGAATTAGGCATGGAGTATCTTCTAAGCGGTAGGCTTCAGACAGGTATGTGATAAATGTTAAAACTCCTTTAAAGGGAATCAGAAAGAAGTGTGAATTAATGAAACCAATTTCAAACGATGTCAAAGATGAAAGGGTATTATACCTGAAATCATTTTTGGAATGGTTACTAAAGTGGAAAAGCCTGAAATTGAGAGAATGTCTTACAACGGAGACTAAGAATGCTATTGTTCAAACCACTGCTGGCCTTTTGGAAACAGTATTCTTGCGACTCCAATCACTAAATTTTAAATATTTTTGACTGGGAAATTTCAGACAGACATGCTTGAAGATAGGTTTGGGAAGTATAGGCAACTTGCAGGAGGTCAGTATAATATTTCTTTACGGCAACTCTATGAAGTAGAGCATAAAATGCGATTGCAATCCTCACTGCCAAAAAAATTCAGTCTCAAGTGTTTGGTAGATATTAGTACTGAGGAAAATGCAGCCTGCAGTGCTGAACCTGTTGATATAAGTTCTAGCAATATATGTAAATTTTTGGAGCAAATTATTTTTCTGATGCAGATGTTGAGAAATGTCAAGAAGATTTGCCTATATTATTGTATATTGCTGGTTATGCATGTTTCACTGTTTTGAAAAAATTACAATGTTGTTCTTGTAAGGAAAGAATTGTAGATGATGATCCTCAGACTGATGATTCTATGCATTTAATAACGAGTAAGAGTAGAGGTGGTCTCCTTGCACCAAACATTGTAGTCTCCAATATTATTTTGTATAATTATTTAGTTATAAGTAAATTGACTAATGAATTGGAGAAAGAATTTTTGAATATTTCAAACCAGAGAGAAACAGTGTTGAACATTGTGATAGATTCCATGGAGCATCTTTGGGAACCAAATGCATGTGACAATGGCCACACTGCAGAATATATAAGCAAGAAATTGCTGTGGATCTCTACAAATGTTTTTTTAAAATAATTATTGTAAAAAGAGAAATTCTAATATTATGAATCCAGCAAAAAGAAAAAAAATTGTATTTTCTAGGCCACAAGAAAAATAAATGTATTGTTTGAGTATAATTTATTTTTTTCTTACCTATTTTATATACTAATATATTGCTTTCCGGATATAAGCAAATTTCTTATTCCCTTAATGGTGGTCCAGTAAAATGTGTTATAGTTAAATAAAGAAGACAGTTTTTTCTGTACAAATGTACGGATGTTTTTGACATTTGCTCATACTTTTTTGTTTTTCATTTGTCAGCACAATATTGCCAAACGTCATGTAGTAAGAGTCATTGAAAGTGAAAAATATTTTACTGCGTAATGTAAATAAAATACATTAATTTATTAATATATTTTTCGTAGTGATATAATTTACAGGAGATATTTATACTACGACACGTGCAAATTATGCTTATCCCCAAGTTTTTTAAAAGTACCAATAAGTGAATTCCAATGTAAAGAAAAGTATTCACAAGAGGTTACTAAAATTTATAAAAGTAACCAGAGCTGTAAATTCGGCCCCTTAACGCTTAAGAAAGGTGTCTAGCGAATCGCCCTTTCCGTCCGCCATTTGGAAGTACTCTCAGGCCTTCTTCTCTAGCCTCCTCGGACCCCGCGTCCCCTGCAGGGGACATAGTGTAGGGTTTAGTACAAAAAATAATTGTAGCTAGAAACTCAATTTGGCGAGCCTGTTCTTTGTTTCATTACATTCCTAAGAAATGGCAGCAGCCATCAGAAGCTCCATTTCTAATTCTTTGCTCCGTGTTCGTGAAAAGAGGTTATTGAAATGGCGGCGTTCAGGAAAACACGTTTTGTTTGTACAGAGACTAGTAAGTATCGCTTTTTTTCCCCACGTTCTTATCAATATGATTTTAACTATAAGATATATTGTAAATAAAAGCATAACTTTTCATTTGATGTTGAGAATATACGAAATTTGGTTATGAGGTTTGTTTACACAGCCGAAAAACATTGATGTCCCCTGTGGGGGACATTGGGTTTCAGTATGTTCCCCAAAGCTACATATCTTTTTATGCATTTTTTTTCATTTTACTAAATATTTATGTTATTTTGCTTTTATATTGAACATATGGGATAATATTTCTGAACTAAATGTACTTATGGGGATTTTTATTATACTTAGGTTTTCTACCAGGTGGATCCGAGTTTAACAATTTCATGCAGGCTGAAATTGATTGCGATGTCTCGGAATTGGAACTGTCAGACTATGACGATCGTGGTATCTCATTTTCTCCGAATAACTCGGATCTGAGAATTGAAAGTGAAAGTTCTGATGAAGATGATAATCTTTCAAATATTGAAATGTAACAATCGATTATTAACAATTTCATTACATATATTTTTTGAAAAATAAAAAATAAAAAATTAATATTTAATTTATGGAAATAAATGTATTAAAAACGTATGTCCTGTAGAGATTTGATTTTTTTAAAATTTGTATTCAAATATGTTACATTTTCCATAGGCCAATTACCTTTCTTTTCATGTGTGAAAAATACCTACACAGACCCAATGTCCCCCTCCAGGGGACATGCAGTTTCTCTTTATTTATCCAACAATATTTTTTTTGCATTTTTTCTCAAGTAAGAGATGCAGTGGGAATTATATAATCGCTAAAGAATTAATATTTGAAACAAAAAAAGTTCTGGGTCCGAGGAGGCTAGACGGTGTTGATAGAGTACAGACAAGCTGCGACTGAGAAAAGGTAGAAGAAAAATGAAATGCTGACATATTTTCAGTCAAGTTGGATATTTCTGAAAACCTTATGTTTTATAAATCAGGAAAAGACCATTTAGATGAGAGTTTGGATATTGAAGAATCAGAAGAAGGTGAAGTGCAGCAATCACAGAAAAATAAGCGTAAACCCACACAGGCGTTATCACCAGTATCGAAGAGAACGAAGAATGCTATGCATCTACCAGAAATGATGAATCAGAAACAAAAACTTAGATCCAGATGTAGAAAAGAGGGGTGCTCAAGCCTAACATTTGTAAGATGAACTGACTGCAAACTTTCCCTTGTTTTACCATTGAAATAAATCGTTTTAAAGATTTCCACAATGCATGATCCATGGTTATTTGTAATTTTTAAATATTATTTGAAATAAGGAAAATTAGTATAATTAGGAAAAACTAAATTACTTTTTCCCGTAATAATTTAACCACACTATACATTCAGAAATGAATAATACCTTAGTTTTTTAAATGTCACTGGTGTTCAACTTGTCTTAAACCTTTCAGACCCTATATAAACAATTGTGCGAGTTCGCTTTTCGGGGTCCTGTGGTCCCCAGAACTTGCTTGATCTTCAGAGACGAACGCGCACGATTGTGGATGTTTCGCGTTACGCGCCATTGTATCTCGCAGTTGAAAATTCCGCCGCAGTGCCGCAGCACAATACGGAAAACATTGGGATTTTCGAAGACGGCTTCCACGAGACGCGGGAATGCAGGTATGTCGTAGTTTTAGGAACCTACGTATGTACTTTCTATTCCAAAAAAATTACAGACATGTCTGAACCTTTATTCTAATGTATCTATACGTATGCTATACTTTTGTTATTAAAATTTAGGCTCTTAAAAATCGCTTTAGAATTTGATGCAACACAATTGTGTATGTTAGGCTTTACGTTTATTTTATGTATTGAATTTATCGCAATGAAATGCATACGGCAATGCTGCAATTATGTTGTTTTGGGCGCTTTGACGGATGCAGAAATAGAACTACAAGCAAATGCATCTGACTGGAAAGATCTGAGCAGTGACGATGTAGTGGATAAAACTTGAATGAGCTTGCCATGTCAGAGTAACAGAATTGGCGAAAGTTCTTGTTCTTCATCCGATGATTCTGAGGGAGAAGAATGCTAGCAACAACCAAATAAGATATAACACTACCAGCGGCAACAAAATGATATTCAACAATGTCAATAGCAACAGAATGATGTTCAACAATTGCAACAACAGGTCAGTGCAAGTAAACAATTATGGAGGAAACGATCATTTACATCCAGAGGCCCCACAGTGGTTGATGTGTTTTGTGGATCATTGGAGACTCCCATGAAATATTTTCAAGATGAGTTCTTTGAGCAATCAGCCATGTTTACAAACATGAATCATTTGTCACAAAACGGAATTGTTCTTGGAGCTTCTTCTCATGAAATGAAAAAAACTTTTCGGAATTCTTATTATTGGGTATACAAAGTACCCGCGCCTCAGAATGTTCTGGCAAGGGGATTTTGTCTCCCCATAGCAGACAATATGTCGAGAGATCATTTTTCTTTACTGAGAAATGCATTACATGTTGACATAAACAACGTTCCAGAAGACATTGGAAAAAATGTACTGTAATATACAGAATATTACAAGACAAACAAACACCGCGCTTTAATCTGGACGGTCGCGGTTACAAGGTAACGAATGTTTGTTGACGGGCAGGAGGGGGCTCTGGACTAGAGGTTTTGTTGAGTGGCATCGTGGTGGTAGCGGCGCGAATGCGGTCTGAGTTATTTAAGTAGGACATCGCCGTGAATAGGGAGAATCGAATTTGGAACAGTAGTGCAAGAAGTAAAGTAAGTCATCAAGAGAGAAGCAGACGACTTCGGCGACGACCGGCGCGAAGAGGGATTTTCGGCGCGGAAGCCAAGGGTGCTACGAACTGTGGGGCCATCGTTTCACAACGCCAGACAATTCGGTACCGTGTTAACCAAATGTATGCTAAAAATCAATAGAATTTATATTGTTACTCTAAAATTCAAATCAATTTTTAATAAATAAAATTATTGTTGTGCCAAGTTATATGCAATTCCTCGTAATATAAATTATTTCAGACTTCCAGGCTTCTCTGTATAGAGAGCATGAGAACCAAAAAACTGAGCTAGCAAATTAAAAATAATTCATCATTATTTTATCACACTAAAGTTCAACCCGCAATAGATTCTATAAGGAAGGCGTGCTTGCAACTGCCTCGGCCTAGTAGATGTGCATTTTCAATAGATGAACAAATGATACCATTTGCAGGACGTTGCTCCTTGGTGCAATATGTGCCGAAAAAGCCGCGATCAAGTGGGTTGAAACATTTTGTTCTTGCTTCAAGTAAAGGGCTTGTTCTGCGCATCAGTTCTTTAATTTAAATAATAAATTAGCAGTAATTTGGAAGTATTGGTCACGAAATTACCTTCACACCTTGCAGCAAAGGGTTAAATGGAAAAAGGAGTCGTCACCACCGCTACGAACGAATGATTTAGTACTGTTGATTGAGGAATCCCTCCCTCCTTCTGGAAATTAGGTGTAGTGTTTTCTGTGCTGGCCCATGGGAGAGCAGAACACGGCGAGATAAACCATCTCGCGAGAATTTGTATCGGCGATTCAAGTGCATTTACGACCCCTACTATATAACTACTGCTGGAGATAGGAGTTCTATTAGGGGCGTAACCTTGCTCTGAAAAGTCACGAAGTGTGATTGACTCTTCAATTTTTCTTTCGAAAATTCAAGAACACTTTGTAATGCTTTAAGAAGGGTCAGCCTTCATTTGTGTATTGTGTCAATCATGTTGCCTTGCACAGTAAATGCGCTTGTCACTAAACGTTCTCCCGCTACATTGTAAGAGTTTTTTTTTAAATTCTTTATCGAATAGGAAATTGGGGGCACGAAATGGGGAGTTGCATCTTCACATGGTTGGCTGATGTACATGTAAATAATGCATGGCAGTTACACAGAACTGCACATCCTTCCATCTCTCATTTAGAATTCGTGTGAAAGATAATTTTATCTTTCACAATACAAAAGGCAAGGGCTGCCGTGAAATTGAAGAAAGAAAAAAAAAAGAAAAAAAAACTAAATATGAAGAAAAGCACGGTTTACGATATACTCAAGCGATTTAAAAAAGAAAATAGGATTGAGTCTTACTGCCATAGTGGGACGTCCCCATAAACGTTCCGTCGAGAAGAGATCTTCGTCATCAGGAAGATTAAAAAGAATCCCAAATTAAGTGCACCGAAGATTGCAGCAGAGGTGAGAAAATAACTCGGGAAGGAAGTACATCCAGAAACAATAAAAAGTGATTCCACGAAGAGCAGAATTTCATGGCGTGGCTGGAAGAAAGCTTATAAATAATATATAAAGAAGAGGAAAAGGCGGGAGTTCGCTGAAGAACATATAAACAAGGATGTTGAATGGTGGAATCGAGTGATAGTTTTGAACGAGAGTAAGTTCAGTGTGTTTGGACCTGTCGGAAGAACATTGGTGTGGAGACAGTTGCAAGAGAAGAATCTGCAGCCAACAGTGAAACACGGAGGGTGGGAACGTCATGGTGTGGGGCTGTACGGCGGGGAATGGTGTGGGTGAGCTCGTCTTCATTGCCGATTTAATGGCCAAACACATATCTAAATGTGCTCAAGAACAATCTTAAGAAAAGTGCTGATAAGTTAGGTATTGGGCATAATTTTAGTTTTATCAGGACAATGATCCCAAGCATATGCCCCAAATGGTTCAACTGTGGCTCTTATACAACTGCCTAAAGTTATTCACTCTCCCCCCCCCAATCCCTAGACATCAATTGAAAATCTTTGGCAAAAGAAGGACAGTGAAGTGAGAAAGGAGCTCATCGCCAACAAACAACAATTAAAAAGTGAAACTGCTCGAAAAATGGAATAAAATTTCAGCTGAGTGTATTAGAAAATTCGTAGAAAGCATGCCCAAGAGGTTGAATGAAGTTTTGAAAATGAAAGGACCCCCTACAAGTTCTTGATGTATATATTTTTTTTGTTTTATTTAGTTTTATTTTGTTTATATAAATTATCGGAATATTTTTTTGACATTCCGAAGGATGAAGTTTTTTCAAATTTATTGTAATTTAATAATTTTTAATGTGAAAATTAAACTTGCACGTTTTTCTAGCGTATGAAACGTGCGTTTTTCATTATTTACGACCAAAATTACGACAAGTTTCATATATTTTTCTAAATAAAGAAAATATGGTAAAGTCGTAGGTGTCCGAATATTTTTCGTGTATTAAAAATATAAAATAATAATAATCCCTTGTGGGTGCTAATCCCCCATCGGGTGCCTCCCGGGTGGCAGATTGGGGAAAACTCCCCCTCGAGAGGGGAACGGAGAAATAAAATACCCAGGGTAGACCAGACTGTGGTCCTGACAGTCGCCCTGGAAAGTACCATCGTCGTACCCCTGCACTTCGGTGCATGGCAGGTCCCTTATCCCCTATCCCAATTCCCCCCTGTGCCTTCCCTTCCACTCTCATTTTAGCTTCCCCTTCCGGTTCTTATCCCAATACCCCCTAATTCATTTCAGTTTTCCCTCTCCTTTTCTCTTTCTTCCTCTGGCCCTCTGCTTACCCGCGTTAAGGTGCACACTAAGGGCCGTTTCTACAAACAAGGTATATACCATAGTGTTCCGTATCCGTAGAGTAAGATATCCTTCTCGTATAAGCATCTCATGCATTCTACAAACGCAGTTACACCAATGGCATAAGTATCCCTCGCATGGAGTACGGTAGCAATAGTTGGCAGTACTGAAGCACGGAATTGCAATGCTTTCTGGGTATTATCGACGTTCCGTGAATAAGATTTCAGCACAGCGCGCCGCGCCACGCGAGAATACTTTCTGCGCGGGAAACTAGTGAACGCAAAGCTTCGTGTACGCTGAGCTGCTACAGTGAGTTTTGTGAGCGAACAATAATGGAATTCAGAGGGTAAAAGGTTAGGGTATTTTTCTTTTATTATATTTTTCAGAAACAATCGTGGGTGTACCATATCCTGTACTTATTTATTAATTGAACACTGCATTACAGTAAAGTGAAGAGAGCTTCTAATTGGACGGACCTCGAAATCGATGCTTATTAGAAGAGGAGAGGAATCACAAGGATGTTTTACTGAATAGAGGAACCGACGAGGTGTCGAAAAATATGAGGAAGAACGGTTATGTTGTCATTCAGACAGCGATGTCGCCGAAACTCGACACATTCAGAAGAACCGCGAAAGTAGTAAGTATTTTCACTGAGAAACTATGATGTTTGACTCCTATACATGAAGCAAAGCTTCATTAGGACATGAGAACTAATGAATTTGTTATAGTATTAGTTGCATTATAACTCAATTGTAAAACACCACTTCAAAGTCAAAACAAAGGTACAATTTGAAAAATGGCGTGTAAAATCATTGTAGATATATCATAGTGCCTAGTGCTACTATACAATTGGGAGAACCCCAGAGAGAAATTGTAGATGACCTGAATCAAGGTCTTCGGACGATTGAGAAAAACACATTAAGAAAATCCTGTGATCATGAAGGATGCTCTGGCCAGTGCTACACAAAACATCGACGCCGTAAGACACGGCTTTCAAACTGAGCACGTGCGTGCTCGGAGCGCGCTTGCGCTCTGCAAAGGGATGTCCGCGCTCCGATTTCTCAGGGATGCAAAGTAGGCAGTCATGGCGGACGCAAGATGACGTATAACTAGTTTCAGTCCGAGTGGGGCTCTTGATTTCTTGTACAGTCAGAGCGGAGGTGATGCACATCGTTTAATTTGCAGAAAGTATTTAATTAACAAAGAAAGAGTAATGTTAAAAGGCATTACGAAATCTTCCATGGAGACTACAAAAAATTTTGTTCGAACATCGGCAAAAATTATTATGAACACTTCAGGAGGTATGTAGACACTATCCTAATCTCAAGCCTGTAATTTAACACTTACAAACCTAATCTCAAGCCTGTAATTTAAAATTTCTTTAAATATGACATTTTGGCTTCCTTTCGTCTCTTAATTTTTTAGAACGATATATTTTCTGAAGCTTCTTCTGAGGATGATAAGGCAGTTGAAGTCAATGATAGTTCGTCTTTCGAAATCGCCCAAAAGTGTTGTCCGTTTTCTGAAGGTTTGTTCCACGAAGAATGGTTGTCTCAGGCACTAAATATTTTATCGCCAGGAGAGATCACAAAATATAAACAATCAACCAGAGCTCTATCTCGAAATACTCTCGTTAGTCGAATACGAGATTTTTCTCGTCATGTTGAGAACCAAATTACAGAGTTATGTAAAAAATTGTTGCTTACTCCTTGCGCCTTGATGAAAGTACGGATATTTCCGATATTGCACAACATGTTTTTCGTACGTAGTAAAGACGAAATGTTTACTGTAACTGAAGAATTGTTAGATTTAATTCCCTTGAAAGGCAATACCACAAAGGCGGATATTTTCAACACGATTGAAGAACCTCTTACGAAAATGGAGCTTCCTTTGTGTAAAGTGATGTCTGTAACAATGAACGGAGCATCAGATATGACAGGTAAACAAAATTGTCACGGATTTTGAAAAATAAAATGCACTCGGATAATGCAGCTGGAAATATTATTTCTTTTCACTGCATTATTCACAGGTAGGTTTTCGGTGGCAAGATAAAAATGAACCACGTTCTGGTCACAATGATAAAATCAGTCAACTTTGTTAGGAAACACGCACTAAATCATCGACAGTTCGAAGAATTCTTGGGATCGATTGAATCAGAGTTCACCGACATTCCTTACCATTCTCATGTTCGCTGGTTGAAAGCCGGTTTCACCAACATGCACCTAACGTGACGTAAGTAACGAGTCGTTAAAATTAACGTCCCCGTTAAGATTTGTTCCGTTTCTCCGTTTCCACGGCTTACCCAGTTAATTTTAATGGGTCTACAAAATGCATGAATATTTGCTTCTAGAAGGACGTGAACTGGAAACTGTGTGGTGAATATCTTTACTCTACTTACAGAGAATAAAGTAACACAACACGGTCGGGTCAAGTGGGGTAAATATAAACAAGGGGTAAATTACATTTCCTGCTACATTACAAACTGCTAAATTACACTTCCTTTTTTCTGCCTGTAATCGAGCAATTACTTTCTGAACGGTGTCTTCGCGTTCATTTGTTTCCTACGCGGAGCAGCCATGTTCTTTGTTTACTCTCTCGAGCGCGATAAGGGTAAATGAGGTTATTTTCTAAACAGGTGTCTTTAGAAGTGACACACGGATCTGCAGACTATTCGTGATAAGTTTATATCTCAATTATTTTATTAGTGGGGTTTGTGATAACATAATTGAAAAATATTAAGTTTCAACAGCAATTTCTACAAATCAAAGCATGATTAGGTTAGTGTTTCTTGTTTCATCGCAGTGTTTACTTTTACCCCACAGCCCTACTAATAAAAGCGTGGTATAACGTGGGTATACCACGCTTATTCTTTGAATAGTTATTTTTAGCTTAAGGCCGGAATAAGGCAGTGCCCTCTGGAATACAAAGCCTGGCGACGATTTTGTGACGTAAGCACGAGTAGGCCCACGAGAGACTCTCCGGCCGAATACTCCGTGTGTTATGCGTGTTGCTATGTTGTATTGGTTGTGATTTTTCAGCAATTTGATTATTTTTAATTACGGAAATTCAAACTTGGTAAGTACAAGTAGTTTCTGATAAGTTCACTTTACGTCTTAGATCTAAAATTAAGGCAAATATAAGGAAATGATACATTTGTGCTTCAATTTGTAAAAACGTGTTGAGAGCTACTAGGTTATTGTGCATATTGATCATACAGTGTTTAGGACTTACGTGATTACACAGTTAACAGATGTGTAACAAATTCGGAACTAGTCAAACCCTCATTGTTTCCATTTACAGCTCATCACAATAACTTTCAAGTGTTGTGTGCCCAATTGTAAAGACAACTACCGAAACGGCGCTGCTGTTAGTGTGTTCGGCTTTCCCAAAGAGAAAGAGCCAAGGAGTGCGTGGATCAGAGCTTTTTGCAGAGAGATAACTTTCATACCCAACAATAACTCAAGGGTAAGTATTTAAAAAATACTTTAACTTGCAAACGGTGATAATGATAGTGATAGTTTTGGTGATAGTTATTGAATTGTTGAAAAATGGATTCAATCTTTGCCTCATCAACAAATAATAACGTATCATCCACATATCTAGCACAAAATAATTACTTCATTTTGACTTAAGATTACTGTGTCTGCTGCATAACCGATTCAGAAAAGAGATAACTCATGGGTCCACCTATAGGAGTCCCCTGTTTCTGTTTGTAACAAGAATCATTGAACATGAAGAATTTGTTATTCAACATTAATCTAATTGCTATCAGGATCTCCTCATTCGGTATTTTAAATGAATTTTCCTTATCACGATTTTCATTCAGAACTTCAAATATTACGTTATGTGGGATGTCTTATATGTTTTAATATATACATAATTGTTACGTGATATGTCAAATCAAAATCTAGCATGCAGCATGATTCTGTTTCGGTACTTTTCTTTCTCAAATATTTTAAATCGCCTATTCTGTAAACATAAGTTTTATGTGTATTAATGTAGGAATATGTATGCATATGTATTGAAAAAACTACTTAAATATTTTGTTGTGTTACACAAAATATGTATTGAGTAATATATGTAAATTGTGATAAGATTTTCTTCAAAATAAATTACTATTCCTAAAATTAATCAAAGTGTATTTTTATTAACTTCTGATTCTAATTTTGTTGATAGTTCTAGGAAAAGTTTTATTTTTTTTCTTTCAAAGAAACTTTTCCTGAAATAAAAGCAACGTATTTCTAAAAAATAAATCCTTCCATTTTCGTTACCAAAATCTGTTGGTGTAAAATGAAGTGCCAGGGAGAAATATAATGTGAAATGCTCTTGCTATTAACTTCAGCATAGATCGTAGGCCCGCGGCAGGGCTGGTGGGCGTACTCATCGTGACGTCATTGGCAAGATGGCTACCCGTCGCCAGGCTTTGTATTCTAGAGGGCGCTGAATAACGACGGAATAAATTCGAACTAATAACGGCGCCTAAACCGTGGAATAACTACACCTTCGCTAAAGCGGAAATAATGCTTGGCAACGTTGCTACTTGGAACATCTTTGGCGATTTTGCTTTATTCTCTGCTACGAAGTAGCGAGCGACGACCACGCGACGACGAATGATCATATTTGTTTCCGTGTTTGTGAGCTGTAGTTCGAAGTTTGCGAGTGTCTTGTGGGTCTACGTATTATAGGAAAGACGTAGGATACATACGTTCGTTGTGTATATAACGAGTTATTCGTATTCAATAGTGTTGAAATAGTTATTTTATAAGTAATATAATAAAACAATGACTGAAAAACGCGCGAGGATGTGAACTGGGAGTGAAGAGAAGGTAAGAAAGAGGCGTTTTTTAATGAATATTTTGCACTTTTATGAAAGTGTGATGTTGGAATGTGCTGACTCTTTGTTTTCTTTTTCTTTCCAGCAATTTCTGAGAGAAATAATGAGGAAGTTCTTGCCTGTAATAAGTAACGTGAAACGCAACGATAATGTTGCCAATAAAATAAAAAAACCAAGCTTGGCAAGAAATAGCCAAGAAATTCAACCGACTGAACTGTAGACCAAGGGAGTTGAAGCAGAACTGCAGGCCAGTGGAAAACGATGAAGACAAAGTCGAATAAAGTAATGGGAGAGTACAATAAATACACTCGAATGACCGGTGGGAGGACCAAAACCTCCATGTCCATCTCAAGAGACTTTAGAAATGGTGAGTCTGGATCCTGCAGGATTTTGCGGGGCGGAGGAGCCCGCGCCGCCGCGCAGAAACCGCGGAGCGCGTGCCCCTGAGCCAGACCTTGTGGGACGGCTGCATCCGGACCTCGAAGAACTCCGGGGCGTCCATTATTGAGGCGACTCAAGCGCCAGTGACTGGTGTCGCCTGGTTGCAGCTCGAGGGCTTTAATTCGACCAGGCGGTTGAAAAAATGCAACAGCTTTGCCTCCGGAACCCGCCTTCCGAGTATAGGCCCGAGGCAGGTGAAGGAACCGGGGCTGCCAACGTACCGCACGTCACGAGGGCGAAGATTTCTTCGGTGTAACCGCTCGAACCCCAAAAGAGCTATGAGGGTAGTTTCTGAGCAGGAGGGCCCTAGATGCGCGCTCGAGCCGGATGCGATGGCGCGCCATTTCAATCTCCGACTTTTTAGGATCCTTCTTTTCGGGACTGGTTTCCGCCCCTGCGGAGAGAGGCCAACGGTGGCGGAGAACTGTTTCCCCCCGCAGTTCGCTAAGGTCCCTTCGCCTTTCTGGAAGGGACGTTCAAACTCTCATCCCTCCCCGGACCCAACGGTGCGTGCGCATCGCGTCACGGAAGCTGCTACGCACAGCGGGAGTCGCGCCTCGGTCGCGGCGATCTCACGCCGGACGACGTTGCCGACTACTTGAGCGGCAGCGCTGCGGTCTCGCATAGAGGAAGAGGCGACCTCTGGACACGCACCAGAGTCGCGTCCACGGCCACAAAGGCGGTCTGGGCGTTCGAGCTTCGCGATGGCAACCTCCACCCCTCCCTCATCATCAAGATCAAGGGGAGGACAAGGTCATCTCCGAGCGCCAACGGAATAGCGTTCTCCGAACGTTGAGGAGCGCCAACGCTGGTGCGCACTCGGAGGCCTGGAAGCGCCAACGAGATCAAGGGAGAGCGGCCCACGATCTGTGGCCGGCGGGTGCGCGTTCCACGCACTTCCTGCGCACAGGGCGAGAACTTGCGTTGGAGTGACTATCGGTGGGTCAGCGTGCTCGCCTGAATCTCCTCAGGGGCTTGCGGGCGGGCTTCCCCTGGGTGAGTGACCCCACCGATAACGGGTGCCGATTTGGATGCGTGGACAGCCAAGATCGTCCTCGTAAAGAGACTCAGGCGCATGTGATCTGCCACTGCCGGCCGAACATGGGCCTCATTCGCAAGCGCAATGACACTATTGTCAGCGCCGTCAAGGGCGCCGCTTGTGCAATGAACTGGCAGGTTATCTCGGAAGATCAAGTGTTCGGCAGCAGAGGACAACGCCCTGACCTTGTCCTAGCCAACCGGCAAGGCACGGCGTACAAGATCCTCGATGTCGCCGTTCCTTTCGAGGGCGGAAGGGCTTGCCTTGCTAAAGCTAGACAGAAGAAAATCACCCATTACTCTGACCTGGCAGCTGAAACGAGGGCTATTGAGGGGGTCACCTCCGTGGAGATTGTCCCCATCATCGTCGGAGCGCGGGGAGCCGGGGACCCCGCCAACGACCGACTCCTCAAGAATCTGGTGCACGAAGACTACCTGCCCACCTTGAGGAAGAGGATGATCTCGGCAGCCATCAGGGGATCCCAAGATGTCTACAATTTCCACCTTCGTTAGACGCTCCTGGGAGGAGGACCATCTGGTGACATCCCCGCCATACCCGGCCCTTTTAGGGCCATAATATCCACCATCTGCCGTGCCAACAGCCTTCTCCACACTCCGCCATCCATCATCACCGGCCTTCTAACTCAGCCTTTTGCCGCTGCCCTTTCAGCCGGTCAGCCCCATACAGCCTTCGTGTATGGGAGCGAGACCTGTGTGTATGCGTGCGTAAGTGTGTGTGTGTGTTTTCCTCTCCGGAGGTCAGTGTTTCTTTTTAATTAACCTGTACTGTCTTCTTTTCAGCCTTCTGTCCTACGCAATATATTACATTGTACACACAATGTACTTTATTGCAGTTGCGACTCACAGCAACTATCATCACAATCGAAATATAATACATTAGTGTGAATTATGTCGATTATGATGAAACACTCCAGAAAGTCCTTTTGACCCCAATTTGGTGTTAATACCGTGTGTAACAAATGGATACTACTGAACTGTATCCGAGTGGGAATGTTTTTTGCTTCGGGAAGTGATGCTGCGGTTGCCTCCACTTCAGGCATTTCAGTTGCTGCTAGTACTTCTGCATCCAGTGATGCAGGAGCTGCTACTCCCACTCCTCTTCCTACTTCTCCTCCTGCTCCTGCTGCTACTACTACTGCTACTCCAAGATCTAGAAGAGGTCGAAGGATGGAGGAGTTTGATTTAAGAGAAAGTGTTTTGAATCCATGGAAAGGTATAGAGCCAAAGAAGATGAAAGACCACAAAAAGAACACGAATAAAGATTGCAGTGTGCAAAAGATTGTCAAATTCCACGTGTGATTAACTGTGCTTCCTTTATCAAGAAGACATCTCAAGACATCCGAGAAGCTATATTTTGATGTAAATTAGTTTGAGTTTATAGTTGTGGAATTTGAGTTTACGTGTCCACAAATAATTTAAGATTTTCATGTATTCTGGTCACTTTTAGAAAAAACAGCCAACCAAATTTAATCTTTGGGCTATGATAATATTCAGTTTTGCCTATATCTAGACATGGTTAAATTTTCAGATAGGGGGCTAACATTTTTGTAATAATTAAACTAGAATGAAAGTTATTTAATATTTTGCAACATCCTTATATGTGTTTTATAAGAGAACCAGAAAAGGTGACGGCTTCTAGTAAAAAGTTCTCAAATTTAGGGTGTTTAAGGATTAAAATGAGTCCAAGTTCAGCTTTCTAGCTGCAAAATTGAAAAAAGTTATTAAGTTTTCAATTTCTGCCATTTAACTTCATGAAATGCGGTAGTTCTACCGCTTGCCACTAGATCGCATTATCACCCTTTTCGCGCTCTCGAACCCAGTATAGCTTCCAATGTTCTCGTTCAAAGCACGTTTGTTTGTTCTTTGTTATTACTTGTTTGTTCGGTGAAAAATAATCGATTTAGCTGAGTGACGCGTCATATGACGCTGCTGTGACGTTTTTCTCCTATTTAAAGCGCTGTCCTCGCGCTTATGACGCTCTTAAGATAGTGAGGCCGGTAATGGGGTAGTTGCCGGGGCAGAGCCTCGTTCTTTTTGTCGCACTGCTGTTGCGTGTTCTCAGGATTGATATGTATCAATTCTGTTACGACCCTTTTCGTCGTCACTAATGGAGTGGTAACGTAGCTGTGTTTAATTAATGAGATCAGTGGTATGTGAGTGCTGTGCACAAGCGTGAGAGTTTTGCGCGTTTTAAAGCGTCTCACGTTCGCTGTTTTGCGGCCTGAGCTGTCCAAGTTGCTGTCGTAGACGTTTCGTCGGTCGAGGGCTGGCGCAAAACAGGTGAGATGTTGTTGGCGATCCGCAGACTCGCGCAGGGATGCACAAGGCGTATCCTGTAGTCCATTTGGCGGAATTCGCTTTGACTCCGTGGCCTTTGCGACATTTTTGCGAGGTTGAGTCGGCGCGTCGGGACTGACAAAGCCTATTGCTGCGTTGTCCCCACGCAAAACCACGCTGTTTGTGTATACAATTGTGCACTATTCAGCCAGTAAGTTTATCATTTTCCCTCCAATATTTGTATATTAATTGTCGACCCCTTTTCTAAATTTCGGGTGTACGAGAATTTATTCTCAACTCGCAGGCTGCCTCATTCCGGCTGTTCTTTCGTTTGTTGCTTTTATTGTTCAAAGTTGATTCGTTACTCAGCTCTGTCGATTCTAAATAGCTTTGAATTGTAGCAATCTAGCGCTGTTATTATGTTGTAATTCTTTTAGGTCGTTCGTTTTGTAATTTTTGTGTATTTTAAATTGTTCATTTTTTCGGCTTATGCATTGTTGTAATTTTCTGGGGTTTGCAAAATGATTTTTGGTATTATATTTTGAATTGTTTTCCGCTATGAAATTGTAATTACTGTCTAAGTATTCCATTCTTGATTTGTTCTTATGCCTTTTTTGAGAGGTATTCCATATTGGGCCTCTGTCACATTGCTTATTTCATCTCAGTGACCAGTAATTCTGTTTAGATTCAAGTTTGTACAGATGTTTCATTCCTGAATAAATTTGAATTATTTCCCTATTTTCAGCTTGTTTGTAAATTGTTTCTTTCCTTTCTTTCAGGTATTTGATGCTGAAATAAATTGGCAAATAAACGTTGAATATTTATCGAGTCTGGGTGTGTAATAATCATGCTATCCTTGATTTTCAGTTATTTTCCCGCACAAGTTTTCCTCGTTCCTGATCGTAGATTTCCCCACTGGGATTCTCTGCCAATCTGAGGAAGGGTCCAAAGCCTAGGGTTTTTGTGTTAGGCCCGCCTCAATCCACTAGGCAATCTTTCCGGTCCCTCTGCCTTTATTACATTCATTTTGTACTTTGAATTCTCCTTGGGCAGTTGTACGTGTTCTAAGCGTTTTCTCGTGCGTGACAAAAAGTCTCTGGCGACCGTATAAATTAATTTAAATCTTATTTCTCCTCTATATACTTAAATTCGCCATTGAAACATAACAAGATGAACACAATAAAATTATGAGACTCTTAAGTGTGCAAGAAGAAATATTGTTGAAGGAGTGAAATATATAAATGTCAATGAAATTATTTTTTCACTATTGTATTATCTTTTTCTTTCATTTCAGCCTTGTGAACCAACAATTAAGTGATTTATGAGTCAACTGAAAATTTGTAGCAAGTTAGAGTAATTAAACACTCACTTTCAAAGCCCAGCTTTAGTCTAAAGTAAAAGTAGCAGGATAATGAAAAAATATTTATATAGGTTATACTGAAGTAATCTTATTTTTGGTTTTGCAATAACTTCGTGAAATATTTTTGTGAAGCAGTTTTCAAAAATGTATTTAATAATTTAAAAAATACAAAGTGCAAACAAATAGAAACAAGGTTTTCCTATAGGAAATTGTGAAACACTGTAACCTCATTGTAATACACTGAAGACGTATAAAAGAGGCTCTAGAAATCAATAGACGGCCACACAACTTCACGCGGACGCAGGCCTCAACCTAAACCGTGCCCTCTTACCATTCATTCGTGACTGTCGGGGGATTGTCCCACCGTCCGACCACGGGAACGACTGGCGCGAGGCCCGGGTTGGCCCAGATAGCCAGCAAGCAGAGGGATCTCTCCGCCAATCACGGCGTACCTGCCCCTCCCGAGCGCCCAGGCAGGACTATATAACACCGTACGCGTACCACCGCGGTGAATGAATGTGTGAGAATGAATGAGTGTGTGAGTGACAAAAGAGAAAAAGAAGACAAAAGAACTTTACAAAGAACTGAATTTAAACAAATGAAGTAAAATACCTGTATAAATCTAGGTTAGGCCCAAAGAGGCTAACCATGTTAATAGATTTAAGATTAGTATTAAGTAGTTTTAGTTAGTCTTTTTAAGATAAAGCCCGCCCCAAGCTCCATAAGCTTTACAGCTGGAGAAAACTGGTACACCCCTTGGACTGAATAAATTCCCTGCCCCCCAGGGTAACTGGTGGGGGGAAAATGAAAAAAACCGCGGTGTCAATGGAGCGCGCGGCCGGTTGCGGCGCCATTGACCGGCCGTCCCCCCGCTCCTCGGCTCGCCGAGTGACGGAGGGGCGAGCTGATTGCAGAACTCCGTCGAGTCAGTAGCCGCAAGGCTAGCGGCCCGGATGGAGTCTCGGCGTCGCAACTGCGAGCTTTGCAGGGCTGGCGAGTCGAGTTCCTACTCGAGCTCCTGAATGCGTGCTTGGCGAACGGATACTTTCCGAAGGCGTGGAGGCTAGCGACCATCGCGCTTATTCCAAAACCTGGCACAGAATAAACTACTTCCAAGCAGTTATAGACCTATTAGTCTCCTCTCAATCCTAGGGAAGTTGTTCGAGAGGCTGATCCTGTCGCGTCTGCAACAGGAAATACGCCGCCTCGGTCCTCCAGAGAATGAACAATTTGGTTTCCGAGCTGGTCACAGCTCCGCGCAGCAGCTTACGCGGATTTGCACGGAGATCGGCCTCGCCCTTGAGAGACGGCATCTATGCCCGCGGTCTTTCTCGACATGCGTTCGGCCTTTGATTCCGTGTGGCACGAGGCTGCTCTCTCGTGCCTCGCGGAGTCGGAGATTAGCGATTGCTACGTCAGATTGATCGCGAGTTTTCTCTCGGACAGGCAGTTCAGAGTGCGCGTTAATAACGTTATACTCGTCATCAGACGCGCCGAGGCCGGTGTGCCTCAGGGGAGTGTTCTCTCTCCTACCTCTTCGGCCTTATACGTAAACGACGCGCCGCTAACTGCTGAAACAAAAACTGGTATTCAGCGCTGCGGGCTCCTATGTTCGCGGATGATTTTGCGTATTACGCGAAATCGGCGAACGGAAGGCAGTCTGTTAAGTACTTAAGCGACTGTCTCGCCACTTTCCCTGCCTGGTTAGTCGGAAGCGACTCGCTCTGAACCTAGAGAAATGTGTAGCTGTCAACTTCACACGTAAGAGGGCAAACCCCGATGAACTGTGAAGCTTGGCGAGTGCGCATCTCCCTGGCAGAGCGAAGGCGAGGTACTTGGGCGTGTTTGCTTGACAGCGTCTCCGCTGGCACGCGCACGCGCGATACCTTGCAGCCAAGATGAAAACCATGACACTTCTCTTAAACCTATTCTCCGCTCTCCTGATCTGAACATAAACTAAAGCGCCGTCCTCTTCACCGCGTGCGTGCGCCCCTTGTGGGCGTACGCGTGCGAAGTGTTTGCGGCAGCACCCGCCTCCACTCTGCGCCCCATTCGGGTCGCAGAGAACCGTGCGGCGCGGCCCTCACATTTCCAATCTCCGCCCTGACCGTCTCCCAAAGAACCGCCGACGTCTATGAGACCTGGGCGTGCGCCGCCAGTTCCCGGAGGAGCTGCAGCGGCGGGCCGAAACGGCGCTCGCTAGGGCGCTGCGGCCGCACCGCTCCGCGCATCCTGCGCGGAGACCGGCTTAGCGGCGAACAGCGGCGTGCCACAGGGCCTTCCCAGAAGAAAGGGCCCGCAGCACGTCGCCTTCACCTTCCGCGCACTAGTCCCCCGCCAAAGCTCGCTGAGCTGTTGCGACGCGGGGGAGCAGGCAGTGCGTGTGGGTGGCGGTGTCGCCGCTCATCAACGCCGGCAATCGCGCGGGCGGCGCGGACGGCGCGCCACGCCGGGCCTGGGCCGCCGCGGGGCCGAAGACGGCCGGCGCCACGGACGCTTGAGTGAAGTCGGCGCCATGGCGAGCAAATAGTGTTGTCAAATAGTGTACATAGTGCAGTGTAGTGGTTACGAATGAGTTGAGCGAATGCGCGAGCGAATGTGTTGTAAATATAGTCATAAGAATGAATGAGTGTGTGAGTGTCCAAAAGAAAAAAAGATACAAGAACTTTTCCTAGAAACTCAGATTAGATAATTAAATTCAGAAAACGTAGAAATCTAGGTCTAGTCCCAAAGAAGGCTAATCTGTAAATAGATTTAAGATGAGTATTAGTCTTTTTAAGATACAGCCGCCTCAAGCTCCATAAGCTTTCACAGCTGAGCATAATCAATTGTATAACCCTTCACTGGGAATAAATTTCCGCCCAGCCAGGGTAACTGGTGGGGGGAAAATGAAAAAAA